>DWME01009227.1:0-11066 GCA_018244795.1 Parelbella ahira ahira | reverse complement strand
AGACAGGGCGCGATGGCGCTCGTTGGGGGAGGCCTATGTCCAGCAGTGGACTGAGATAGGCTGATGATGTGATGTGACTAATTTCTTACCCAAAACAATGGTACCTATTATTGCTTGTTAGTTTAATAATTGTAATGAACAGAAAAATATGTAAGAAGTCCAAACTGCATTTTAAGAACCGAAGTAAGCTCACCTGTCTGTGGAGCATTTGTTCTATAATTATTATAGATGATAATTATTATGATTCTATTATAATAGATGAGGCTCAAACGATCGGATGATCGCGGTACAGCGCACCCTACCTATTCATGGTTAAATGCCCTGGCCGTCCAAGGGCAACAGTATAAACGATGTCAGAATCCGTGCTCGGCGATCTCCAATCCCCTGCGCAGCGTAGGCTTTGTCAGTAAAAGTTCCGTTAGGTGACAGCATCAAAATTAAGATTTGTTAACATTTTACAACCAGTATGATTGAATCCTATATAAATGCTTAATTCAGGGATGTTGGTTCAGGAAAACCTTGCTAATGACAGACCTATTCGAGCTAATTCTGCATCAGTGTGCAACACAAACAATCTATGTGACATAAACTGTAAATGAGATAAATGAATACGTGATTTAATCACATATGTGTATATGACTTATGAAACCAGTAAAATAAAACATCGCTTGCCCGATATTAGTAGTGATATGGACAAACACAAACGATAGGAACACGATTTTTATATAAAAAACATACAAAACCGAAACGCTTATTGTCATAGACAAATTAACGTTATCAATTTTGATGTCATGTTTGGCTAAATTAAAATGTTAAAATGTCCACCTCACGTGGGACTCGCGGTAACATGCCATGAGGAATTTTTAAACTTGTCATCTCTTTTAAGGTTCGCGTAGTATATTGCTAACATATTTTATAATTTGCGAATACGGAATATATTTTTTTAAATAACACAGCCAGTTTTTTTAATGTGCTGTCAAAACGAAACTTTGATGGTAATATGTAACATGTGGTAACTATTTTAGAATTGTGTAATATGGTAACATTTAAACGAATAAATCACGAATATTTTTTAAAATAGGATGCTCTGTGAAGCATTGGTAGAGTCAAGGATTCCTGGTAATACCATAACGACAATATTGATAGTTTTTTAATATTTAAAAACGTTTTTAGTGACTTCAAGAAAAAAATAAGTTTTACGTATTTTATTTAGCCCTCGTATACACTATGTTCAATCAAAACCTTGTCTATGAATATGAACTAAATCCCATTTGTCGATCATTATCATCACCACCCCTTTTGTCGTTTCTTTGGTGGACATGGGTCTTAATATGAGTGGATAAAAGGCATAGACTGCCAAGTTAGCCAAGTGCATCTTAACAGTCTGTACATCACTATGAGTGGAATCATCGAAAGCCCTAATCGGAATGGAATATTCTAGACTGTTATGGTTCCACTGTTGGACACGGGCTCCCCTCTTACATTAAGGAGAGTTTATTATTTCACCTGCCATACTAACCAAGTACGGAAAAGCAGTTCAACAAACACTACAACTTGAATCAATGAAAACGCAAGCCTAACTAGACAATTCTCGAACCATCGATTAGCTTGGAACCAAAAAAAAACAAATCACACCGCAGCCACGAAACGGTCGTTAAACGAAGTGTATAATCACTTTATAAATATATAATACGATCGCAATTAATTACACCGTACATATATAAGCACGAATCGTTTATTTAAACGGACATATTTAAACATAGAAGCGGATTGAGACGTCGCTCGGCCGTAGATGGCGCGCATAAGTTATGTTAATGTACTGAATATTTCACACTAATAGATCCTATGGCTGATTATCTACTGCGACCGGTTGCTGCGCGTGTACGCTGTCGCATCCGGTACGGGTTGGTACGGTATTGCCGTAGCGTAACATTTATTATGCCAACTTCAGGCTTTTATCTGGCTACCCGCACGTGGCCGCCAGTGTAGTTGACTGCTCACTTATCCTTTTTGGTCTCAGAGTCGTGTGACCTATGGAGGAATGATAAATGGATTAATGATAATCATGAAATCCAGCTTTTAAAAAATGATCTTTCGTTTCTAAACATTTCAACCTTATTTACGGGGCAATAATCTTTTGTTTTTATTTTGGAATTGAGCTTCCGAGTAATGACAGACTGATATTCAATAACAACAACCATTTTAGCCACTGTTGGATATGTAAGTTTGTCACTCTAAAAAAAATTAAGGGCGTAGTCTGACACGCTGACTAAGTGCGATTTAGTGCGCAAAAAATTATTGTTTTTTTGCGAAATAAATAACATGTCACGTGGATAGTGACGCAGAGATCTAGAAAAAAATCCTATATAAATGACGCACATTCAACAACATGAGTAGTAAAGTAGAGAGAGAGAGATGATAGCTTACAAAGCAATGGAAACGCACCCGCCGCCTCGCGAGGTTGCGTAATTTTTCCCCCTGTCACCACGGGTTACAGAGATGGTATAATTTAAAACATACACAGCCGAGATATCTCGGTCTGATGATGGCGGCGGATGATGACGGCTGAATGGTCAGCTGTGGGCCAGTGGCGAGTTTGGACGTCGAACCAGTAAAGTACCTCAAACCATTGAACCCACTATTTACTTTGTACAACCCATCTCATATTTTTGGTTAGTTTATCAACTCTTATCGTTCCAGTAGTAGACGCGGATCTCCGCTTAGGGTAAGAAAGGCTTAGACTACCCCTCAGAATAAGGAGGGTTAAGAGAGCCTGCCATGATGACCATGTGCCTGTTGGCAAACTTTTGCCTTAGATAATGTTATTGACGATAAACGATATCTTACAACCTTTAATACTACAAGTCGTAATTTGTACACTGTACGTAACTACAAGCTGTAATACTAAAAGTTTTCGTCTGTTCAAACATTAGTACCAGCGCAAAACGTTTTTAGGTGACTATTCACTGCACCCTGTACATATGTAAATATTTTAAAATATTGTTGTTTAACAGCATGCGCCCTGCATGTAAGAAATGAGTGATAAATGTAAAAGAAGCCGATCTATCTGTAGGATAGAGAAATCAATACACGGTGCTTTCTACTTAACCCGTAGGAAGCCGTAATAAATGCGTTTTGTTTTTTAGGGGTCGAAATTACCATTTCGAAGTCTTAATCATAATTAATTAAACTTACCCCTCTTGTAAAAGCTCTATCTCTAACATAGTAATTGTCAAATCTAACAGACTCTAACAAAATTAATTCGTAACTATACAACACATAGACGCCTCCACAAACATGAACTTGTAGAAATAAACATTTCAATTAATAAATTAAAGGCGGCTCAAAAGTAGATCGTTTAAAGCAAATAAACGGGTTTTTTTCATTAAGTAATGAATCCCTTTGATGTATCAATCAGTAGTTGGTTTTCTGTATTTTTCGGGCAAACGCAACACCTCTGTTCCAGCCGCGCAGACATCTGGCAATTTTGTAAAAGGGAGTGCTTGCTTCCGACGGACATGTCTAACGGGGCGAACCCACGGAATGTCTAGACACGGCCGGTTGATTTTTTGTTTTACCGACATATCCACTCGGCTCTGTTTGTACATTTAACTGAAAAAATAATATATTTACTAAGGAATATATAAATATATAATACAGTTATACTTTATTGCACACCTCCTTCTCAAACGTGTCTTCATGACTGAGGGTCGTGACCACTAAAAGTCCTTTTGCATGTGAGGGCTCTCCACTCCTTCATACATTGTAAATGGCCTCGTGAGTCCTGCAGCCGATGCTTTTCAAAATGGGATCCAACTGAACACTGTAAAAAGGATGCAATACAAATTTGACGAAATTAAAATAACTAGTTATAGTAGTTTTTCACTAAATTTAATCCATGTACCGATCTAAACGCGTCTTATAAATCGGTTTCGTTGTTATTGAATCTTGTCAAATCTATTTGCACTATTTACATACAAAAGCTATATTTAATAAAGGTCGTGTTTTATTATCATATTTTTTTTTATTTTTCATGAAATTTGGACTCTGACACACACATCTCTCAGAGTGAGAAACGTCCAGGTCACTGATTGTATTATTTTGTTTCATTTCAAGAACAGGTTTTTTTCACATCATCTTCGAGAATGTTCGCGCTGTTTATTACCGGAACATCTAGCAATTTAGTGTAAGGGAACGCCCACTTCCGATGGACATGTCCAATTGAAATGGCATAGACAATGACTAGACATGACGGAAACATAGACAACATAGACAAAATATGTATATGCATCACTATCCAATCGTCTTTTAATTACAATTTACTAAAATATAATATGCACAAGAAAATATGTCCCTGTTTTTATAAGTCATATAATTATATATGTTATTCCCGTGACCATAGATTAGCGTACAAGTCTTAATGTTAAATAAATTGAATCTTACTGAAGTTTTTAACTTAATCCATTTAAAAACCACTTATGTTTGACGTGTAACGAACTGTGTTACAATAATCCCTTTAATTTTGTTGCAATAAGTCATAGCAGCGCTTTGGTATGCTCCCGGCATCCCACAGTTGCAAGAGCACCACGTACCCAACATTGGTCCGTTATAAATCGCCACCTAGTTACTGCTATTGAGCAGAAGTTGTGAATAAAATTTTTATTAGCATGTTTGAGTAACTGACACTTTTAACTGACGTTCATACGTATCTCCAATGAAAAGAGCTTTTATGTATGTATGTATATATGTACATCTAAATGACTTAATACAGACCTCTTCATAATACTATAGATACATATATTCAATTCAATAACGGAATAATACGCATTAAACGTAAAAAAATAAGTCCCGAAATATAAAATTGTCCATATCTAAATGTTCTCAACGCCAAAATCAATCGCTAACGCCTCAAAATGGGTGCTTCCGGTCGCGTGGAACAAGATGGCTGGCGCGGCGTTTCCGGTAACGTCAAACTGTAACGAAAAAACCTCGTTTGATGTGATTTAAAAGGAAAATTCTTTTTGATACGTATTTATTTCCTGTTTACACAATATCGTACCTTTAATATTTTACTTAAGATATTTTTGTGCCAAATGAGAAATGTAATAAGTACCTATAACTTTGTTAGCATTAATATTTACTGAATAATCATAGAATAATTAAGATTTCTAACTGTCAAAACCATATTCTACCATAATCACAGTTTTCTCGCAAATGAGCAATTCGTCGAACCCACAAACCCGCGATAGCCGGCGCCGCGGTCAGTTTCACTAACCACTAGACCAATGGGATAGTACCATACTTGTTCCCAATGAAAACGTTATCCTGGTACTACGTCTTATTTCAATTTCCGTGTCCAAAACCAAAATAATTGAATTTTACAGCGAATTACAAATGGCGGGATATTGTACTTGATGTTTAGTGAAGTACAAATCCCACATAACCCGGGATTTCTCCTAGGATACCGGGTACCTTTTGAAGGTGTCTTCCTTGATAACAAAAAAAAAGGTGGAATGGCGATATACGCAAAGTAACTATCTGTTTTTGGATGCGAAGAGCTGAAGATTAAGCTCAGTAGTGTGCTATTGGAGAGGCCTATGTTCAGCATTGGATAATGACAGGCTGATAATGATGATGATGTTGATGATTGGACACCACCGTCCCCGCAGAGGTGTGAGCGATCGCAATACGCAATCAGTCCTCTCATTCAGCGTAAAGCTATCCATCTTTTAACACTTCTCGCCTTTTGTTACTTCGGCCTTTGTAATGCTTACTAATACATGAATAAGGTGACCCATTCAATGTACTACTTAATACGAAAACGCAAGGAAACGCTCAATGACAGCCAAAAACATAGTTACATATATTGGGATCTTGGAATAAATTCACACCATCTCACTCTGTTTCATGATGTAAAACTATATAAATAGTGTGTATTTAGAAATGTATATTTCTATGTATGTTATTACTTGTCTGCTTACCTTGATTACGCTTAGTTTGACATCAGATCGCCGAGTGTCTTTTGTGTCTGAAATGTATATACTAGATATTGTATATATTTGTTAGTTCTTGTAAATGATAACGCCTTGGATACTTCCTAAGATTATTAATCTTAAAACTTATAAACTAGTGTGTATGACAACTTTAATAAATATAAAAAAGGCGAAAGGCCTGCCCAAAACCGTTTCTCGCTACAACTATGTCTGAAACAGTATGTAGTCCCTGCCAACAGCTATTAAAAATAAGCGTGATAATATAGTATGTGTGTTAAACTCCATGAGGAAACATTGTGCACATTCCAAAACTGGATTCTTAAATACGTTTAATAGCACCATTAATCCCAAGACAACGCAAGACAGTCCAATGAATGGCGATCTTTGCTCTGACAAAGAGCCTACATGACCCCTACTCATTCTCACGGCCGCTGCATTATCAATTACTGGGCATTGTTGCCCAATTGTGGGCTAAGTCGTAAAATATTGAGATTAATTGTCTATTAATTTGAATGTAATTTTCTATTGTGTATCTGTTACAGTACAATGCCAAGATTCGCTAGTACTGGCATGTACGTACTGTTTAATTTTTCTTTCTTAAATTAAACTAGCTTAGACGGATTATTTGATGATAGATACATTTCTTAGTCAGTGCACTTTCAGCACACCTAAGAAGTAGCCGATGCTAATTTGAAGGGGAGTTCTTTTCATAAAAATAAATGATTAAATTGTACACTGATTTAACTCGTGTGTTTTCTAGGTTATCCGATAGTCTCCGTCGTGACCTCGCTGGGGTAGGTAGGACTTAATGATAAAGCACCTAGAATAAGTTCGAAACCAGTCGGGGTGTCCCACAAAACTTAATTTAATCATGCAATTATCATTGATAATTGTATTTAAGTTATTTTATAGATATCCTGAAGCATATACAACACATTTATTGTTAATAATACGTATGATATGTTATTTAACACAAAACTTGATTGGGCTGAATTTAACATTAGGTAGATTATAGGCTGTATATTTATAACATTATATCGACTTTTTCATTAAGTCTGTGCTAAGCCTTCAAAAGTTTTATATCGGACTAGGAAAATTTAAAATTATTTCCGTCCTTCGGCAGGTAAGTTGGTTAAATTCGGTCCACTTTGTTTTCATAACCTAAAATCGTTAAAACGTCGAAGGCCTTTGTTCAAGTTAACCGGAAATTTAAGCAATAAATTTCCGGTAATAGCCGCTCTACCAAAATACCAATCTGTATTGGAGAAGCTTGTTACTATAAAACGCGAAGATGAGTTGAGAGAGCTACGCCCAACAGTTGGAAAGAAATAAATTTAGTTGATTTGCTTATTAGGTACAGGTTTTTTATACTTGTAGACGAATGCATTTATACAGCATAATATCATAATGATCCTATAAACATTAAAGAACAGATAAAAAACATCTCTAAACGTATTAAAGTAACCTACAATACAATGATCAAATCATGATATCATTAGACGAATGATGCGGTCAGCTATTCATTATCGGTGGGTGAGTCAGCCATTACGAGATGCCTGTCACGAAGTGCCAAGATTGCGCGCGAAAGTTTATAACAAAGAAAATAGTCATAAGTTATTTATGTTAGTTTCTAATTTTAACTAGTCTCTTTAATATCCTCAAGGACGGAATAAAGTAAAATATCCTTTTATAAAAAAAAAACGCCTACTTGCAGATGTTAGAAACTTTTGCTTTTGTAACAAAGTTTTTTATTTCGCACGGAAAATAATAAATCATGATTCATACAGATGGATAAGGTAATTGTGTGCAAAATAAATGTACCTACGCTCATGTGACATAAATTTGTCAAGCGTAACAGACTATGGGTCTTAATCTACTCTTTCTGAACGGAGACTCGTGTCCAGCAGTGGAGCATGAAAATAATGATGATAATGACAAGATATATCTTTTTTTATGTAGAAATAAGCTCACGTTTGGCTGTAATCGCACTTGATGGAAAGCGAGATGTAGCCTAGGATGTAGCACATTCGCCTAGAATGTATAGTAGATACGTAATTTATAGTATGTTGGAATCACTACATATGTGAGCGAGATACTAGATTCGTATAGTTCGTTACATTTCGTTCGTAAATGTTTTAACATTATTTCTAGAGCCCACTTGCTTTAGGTATTTTCGTGGCCTATGCTTATGCTGATATAACGTTTATCCATAGAGGAAGCATTATTTCAGCTTTTGAGAAAAATTGCTTGCTTGGTTAAATTTTAGGATTGATAATGCTCATATTAAAATGTAACAAGCTAAATTTTGAAATAAATAAATTTTGTACTCTATACAACACCTATACAAGTTAACTCAATACCTATATATATAAGGAAACATGTAAAATATATACATAGGGTTGTACATAATATAAAACGAGTACAAAATCGAGTTTAATAATTAACAAGCCTTTGTTATTGTAATCGATTTGTGATGCTAGTCAATTCGACTCGACGGGGTTCCGCCCGACAGCCGAAACCATTCCCATAAAAACTGGTGAATTGACCTGTATAAATAAACCTACTTATCCGACTTATAATGAATAGATTTAAAAAAATCGACGTATTGAACGATACATACGTGAATTGGGTGCATATGTATTTAAACTAATCATATAAAGAATAATTTAGTAAAAGTATCCAAAAATAGGAATGTCAATATTTGAATTTCGACCTTTTCGCTGTCGATATTACTTTTTTGTCTACGATGATATAGCCAATTATATTTAGCTGATCTAAAGTTACATTTTTACCAACAAATTTCCCAGATTCCAAAGAAATGAGCAAGAATAGCAAGTGCGTAATATCGGGAGACGATTAGATCACGAATGAAAAAGAAAAGAAGAGTAGATCATAGAATAATAGCCTTGTTGATCGAGTGGTTACAAACGCGACTACCGATCGATAGGTCCTGGATTTAATACCCGGGTTGGGTACTATTAGGTTTTCTAACATGAAATTCATACTGACGTGTCTAGGTTTGTGCTCGGCGTATAGCAATAAGCCCACCACCTATTACATGGTGGGAAGTAGACGTAACAGGTGAATAGTAGAAGTCTACCACCTACCTACTACATGTTACGTTAAAACACTTATCCATATTAAATGTAACCTAATTTTAATTATTAAAACTGAAGATTATTATCATTGCCACTAAACAGTAACATTGAGCATATCCTACCGATTAGTATTATTAAACCTAACATCGCTTTACTTTTTAATACGTATCCTCTAAAAGAATATTTAGCCATAGCTTATTGTTAGAGAAATGATACGGGCCCAACAGATTGTCTCGTGAGACTTTCTACGCGGTGCCTATAAAGGTACGCTTCAACTATAACCGCCATTGACCGTGTCGGCCGAAACAATGACGAAAACCGATCAATGCCTATTATAATGGGTATCTTCCATTACGGAGTTTCGTATTACAATGTAATGTAACATTCAGCCGAATGTTATAAATTATTCGTTGCCATCACATGCTTGACTCCACATGCCACGTGTAATCATTCTGCTGTTGGACACAGATCCTCTTTCAGAGTGGGGAAGGGTTAATGCCCGTTATAGTAGATAGTTACGTTTGCATACTTTATATAGGTATCTAAAATAACAAGAATAAATGAAAATAATACATACCTATTTGCACTATTTGATTCAATGTTTAATGATTAAGTACAAATTGTTACATCAAATATGACAATCATTTGCTGCTCCTGTAATGTTATAACTGTAATAACATACGCGATAGTTTCTATAATATTCTCTGTTTATACATTTTTACCTTATTGAGGCTGCAGTGGTTAAATTAACATTGATCTGGATGTGGATAATCTGATCACGATCTGTTTTGAATATTGATTTAGAGTCATTTCATGAATATATAAGTTTTGTTCTGATAATTTTGGCATTGGCTATTAGTTTTATATTTAAACCTTTTCACCTGGCTTCTGGCCTTAATATCGAAGACAATTCCTTTTCAATAATTGAAAATTGGGTCTATTTTAAACAGTGTGAAAATAGAACATAATATTCTTAAAACATAGAAGTCAATATTTTTGACTAACATTAAATACGAATGTCTCACGAACATAATAATTAAGTGACGTCACGCTGCGGTGTGATAGACAGCTTTAAACGATACCAGTTAAAAGACCGAACATTAACAAAGAAAGCTTTATTTTAGCGTCACAGTTAAATTACTTGACTGGACCTTCGCCGACAGACAACTAACATGCAAGTTGTATCATTGCCTCATAGCTTGGAAACGTGTACCGTTCTCGACGGAAGAAGTCCAATATAATGAGTATAATAATAAAAATGATAAAATTTTTAGACATTTTCGCACACGGCCATCCGATCTCAAATTTGCATATATATTTGCATTTCTCAATGTAACCAGTTGTTCCTAACCTAACCAGTTGAATCTGTAATTGTGTCTGGGTTCTGAGGAACTGTATAGGTCTCAGTTGTGTTCTCTAACGCGTGTGAAGTCTGTCAACCCGCCCTTGGCCAGCGTTTTAGAATATGGTCTTAAACGTCCAACCTGAGAGGAGACACGTGTCCAACAGTCGATCGATAAAATAGGCTTTATGATGATGTTGATTATTTCATGCTATGGCGAAAAGTTTTAAATTTGAAAACAGCACACGCATAAAGTTGAGACTACAACTGTGACGTCACCAGACTTATAGCTCTTTGATGTAGCCATGATCAGATGAAGTGGCCAGTACATTTAGAAAGGAAAATGACCAGGTCCACGGTTTACGTTTTACCTCTCATTTATAACGTAACATCACGCCTGTAATCCTCAAAGGGTTAAGCAGAGGAATGTAGTACACTCTCACGTTTTACCAGTTACGTTTAAGTCCCACGGAATATGCGGTGAGCCTATTGCCATACATCGGATACAAATCTAGACTGCGAGTCCAAAATTCTAAATAAGAAAAATCCAATAGTACCCCACCCGAGATTCGAACCCAGGACCTCCCGAGCGCCAGTCGCGCTTGCAACCACTCGACCAACAAGGCAGCCAAG
>DWME01009226.1:0-11068 GCA_018244795.1 Parelbella ahira ahira | reverse complement strand
CCAGAATTCTTCCCACCAAACACATTTGAGTTGAACATCATAAATATTTGTATTAAAAACCTACGACTGTAAAAAATTCAAAAATTATGCCTTGACTAAATCGATTCTTAAGATTCATTTCAAAACTATGTACGAAGTTACACAAGAAGAATCCTAATTATATTTGAACAAATAAAATAACAAGATCAATAGAAACACAATTAATCTATCACAGTCACTTTTGAAATAGCCATACGACACAAAATTACTTGGTATTTTTATTTGCACTGAAGTTTTAAAGAACTCTACATTTTAGATGCCAGCTCTACACATTCCTAATTCTCGACCAACACGCTCCCATACAGCTGTTATGTTCATTGTTTTTACATTATTTATAAAGCGAGTATCTCTTACAAATTAAGATGTGAACTCTCGCTGCGTTTACTTTACGACTCTACCAGGCTCTACGTTATATCGTGATCTGTTTATTATTGGCCAGCGCGGTGCGTATCGCTGGCCGAAATGATTTATTATCGATTATCGTTCAGTATGATAAATCATTTGTCGCTTCTACACGAAATGTTTTGGAATTTTGTTCGTAAAGTGTTCTTTTTGTTGTATTTTTTACTCAATTTCTTGTTAATATTAAGTTCTATCTTTACGTACTATTATTATTAATTTCATCAACACCGTTATGTCTTTTATCTTTCCTCAATTGAACTCGGATTTTTTTTATAATAGGAGATAAGCCTATGACTGTCATGTTTGCTAAATGTCTGATATATAATTAAAAAAGATTAATTCTTTTTGTTTTTATAATACGAGAGCCCCGTACCAAGATATGAACTGCACACTTTGGAATGGAAGCGTAAAATCTAACCCACTAGACCAGCACATCTCTTCCAGTATATTTTAATAAATAGCAATGGATGTTAGTAAAATTAAAATTTAGTATTTCTTTTTTTCAAATCTCGTTAACCCTCAAGGAACGTTACCAAAACCTCGATAAATACTGTAAAAAAAATACTCGCGATAATTACAAATTTCCGCAAGACGTCAGCTGACTATTCATTATAAGCGAATGTCGATTTCGGAATTTTTCCGCCGGTCCGCGGTTCATAGTTAATGTTCGAGAACAACAATTAGCGGGAGGAAGCCATTGAGCGATGGAATGGAACATTGAGCGGGCACGGTCCAATCGGTGACATCGAAAAATTTCATTTCGTTCGACTATATGGATATGCTTTAAATACTCATTTAGATTAAATATTATAAAAGGTAATATCGCCCATGAAGGGATAGGCCGAGTAATGCACTCCCACGTTTCACCAGTTGCATTTCATAAAAGGCACGTAATTCCTAGCACTTAATTACTTTAAGGCAGGTATTAAATAAATATATGCTTCGATGGTTCGGACATGTTGAAAGAATGTCTGATGAAAAAATAACGAAATAGATAATAACGAGTACAATACCAATGTTGATGGATGCAGGTGCCGAGAGTGACGAAGGCTCACTTATCTCGACCAACTAGGTCAAGTTCTTACTGACTGCAGAGTTAGAAATTTCCAAAACCAGCGGGTTTATAAAATAGAATGATAAATCTGGAAAAAGCACGGCAGATCTATAAGGATTCAGATATTTTGCGCTTTGTGCTCGCTGTCTACTCCGTGAATGACTTGGAGTGAAGATATTTATGAACATAATACACACTAAGTTATAAAAAATAAACTTAAATTTTCTATATTCAAATGGAATATCCATGTAAACATTACCAAAGCAGGTGTACCGAGCTCACATGCCGCGCATCGTGCCAACTGACCGCTAAATACGCGCACCGCATCATGTGATCCAATCGCTAATTATCCGCTATATGCACCAAGCTTTATACGGTAACATAGCGACAGCAATATAGGTCAGTATTTAAATGTAAGAAATAATAAAGCTGTATCGCAATTAGAACAATCTATTTCAAATAATGTAGTGTTGTGTCGTTATCGGTGCCAAATATTTGCGAAATAAGATCAGTGTACCGTTGAAAAGAACAAGATTATTTTTATTCAATTGCAGAATTTTATGAAAACTTTACTTTATATTTAAGTAGGTTATTTCTACAAAAATATACGTATGTGTGTACCTACTTGAAAACAGTATAAGTAGAAAAATATATGTACAAAAAAATTATTCAAATACAATAATGATTTCATTTTATTCACAGTGTAATTTTGTATAGAGAGTAATTACAAAAAATTGCAATAAACGGAAAAATGTATATTTTGTGTAACGCTTTTAGCGGCAATTTTAAATATGAAATTTATTAAAAATAAGCATCCAGCCTTGATTTAAACATTATTTACATATACATATCATTATATATGATAAACGTCGTTATCATTAAATATAATTTTAATATTCATCACATATATTTATATATCATTTTTATCTTAAATCTTTTCTGGCTCTACATAATTCTATGTCTCTACATCCTGTCTGTTCCATTTATAGCTCTATAAGTCACATATCGTTCAATGGCAACCGACATTGGCTAATTGCTGGCCTCATTACGTGACTTACCAAAAAACCGACGACCCACATCCGGGAAGAGGTGCCGACCTCGACAATTAATGAACTAATGACAAATATATTTAACAGCTCTATTTTAACGATGATTACATGATATCATCTGATTGAACGGACATACTTTCATCTGGCTTTAAGGGCCCCGAAACATCTGTATAAAACATAGTTAAATCTGAATTGATGTAGTGGTGTGTAAATGTACTGTAGTTTAATAACAATAAACACCTATATCAGGATATAGGTGTTTACACACGGCCACCTAATTCCAAAATAGGCTCGATGAAAGCCTTCTAATACACGTCACGCTCATTACCCAAACATTTATCCTGGGTGGAAATCGAACCTCTGAGCTCAAGCTCAGCAGTCGTATTTACTAACCATTATGCCAATGGGCCAGTCAAAAAACATATCTCATTACTTTTCTAATACATTAAGTATGCTATAAAGGGTCATCCTAGCATTCAGTTGACATTCTCAATCGTTGTTCACGTTACTAAGTTATAACCGTATATTCATGTTAATCAATTAAAAGAAAACCACTATAAACCAGTTTTAACCGGTTTCTAAATAACATAGTTAAAATGAACCAGATTTATATCAATGAGATGTTAATAGGTAGTAAATTACCTGTGTACCTATTTATATAAATATTATGTAAGAAAATGCATAATTCAGTCTTCGAAACCGAAGTGAGTGTTGGAGAATGTTAAATGTAGACAGGTACATCATATCTCATGGCTCTGCCTGCTTCTTTGGGGATTACAGGCGTGATGTTACGTTTTACATCAGGTCTGCAAAGATAGAAATATTTGGCAATCGGTGGTCTTCGCCCAGGAAAAACTGCATCTCGTTTTTGAATAGCTTGGTTACTGTCTCAACCTGTCTCAAGCCAGACCCTTATCTATCAATGAAACGGTTAATAGGTTGATGGTATTGATGAAGTCATGAACGATGATTGCAATGACTGTCATTAACGTGACCTTCTTTCATTGGCCGTAAATGGTACACTACATTTTTATTACACATTTTATTTCTTGTTTCTTGGTTGGTTTTTGTGTCTTGGTTTATTTACTTCTTACGAGGGGCAACTGAAATAAAATAAAACTACAAGTACTTATTTATATCAATAAATACCTATCAATGTATGTATGGATATGTATGAACACGACCGAAATATACGAATACACTACCTCTGCCTACCTTTTCGTGGACTACAGCCATGATTTTAGATTGTAACGTTTTTATCTCAAAATTATTCAGATTATTATTCGTATTTTAAAAAACACCTGTTTATTCTTCCTGACTTTTCAATGGAGAGTTTAATAACGGATGTACAAATAACTTTGATTCGACCAACGGGCCTTATCACTAGGCTTAAGCCTCTAATGTCCGATTAAAATAAACTATTGCAGATTTGGTTACAGTATCATAATAATCGTTATAGGATAGATAGCTTCCGTTCCGACCCTTTTATCATCCTACTGCTGGAACACGGGTCTCCTCTCATAATGAGAAGGTTACGGCCCTAGTCTGCCACGTTGATCAAGTATGGGTTAGCAGACTTCACACTAGTCGACTGTAAAACCTTAGTTTT
The DNA here is from genome assembly GCA_018244795.1 of Parelbella ahira ahira. Classification (NCBI taxonomy): domain Eukaryota; kingdom Metazoa; phylum Arthropoda; class Insecta; order Lepidoptera; family Hesperiidae; genus Parelbella; species Parelbella ahira. The sequence continues at coordinate 6,915 of DWME01009226.1, read as the reverse complement.
GGGCAGAACTCTTCAAATGTACCATCAGCATCATCAGGCTTTCTCAGTCCAGTGCTGGCCTCCCTCAATGAATCCATCGCGCCCTGTCCTCGCTTTGCCGCATCCAGCATTTGTCTGCACTTTCGCAAATCATCCAACCGGGCCAGAGGGCGTCTTACACTACGTTTGCCAAGCCGCGTGTTTCATTCCACACCTTAAATTATATATAACATGTAATTTCGTATCGACCTCTCTCGCCATTGACCGTCATATAAAGGTAAACCCGTCGATTTCCGCAAACTGTGTAGTTTTAAAAGTGACGCGGCCGATATCAATCGAAACGAGTTTTCGTTATAATTGATAGGAAACACGCAATTCATTAACCGTTAATAGTGAAACAGGGGTTGCAAACATTTTATTTCAATTGTATTTTTTTATAAAACGTAAAAAAAATTTTTTGCGGTTAATATTACGCACATTTTTTTAAAATGTATTGAACATTTGTCAATGTCTTGTCATATTTAAAAATATATTAATCATTTAAGTGCATCATCTTATTTTAATTGTTCTATATAATTATCGTTCTGTCTATTTACCGGGTGGCAGCTGCTGGATGAGATCTGCGCAGTATCGCGTGCTGTGACACATCTTGGAAAAGGCCTAGCTCAAGCAGTGGAACAAAGATGCTGACGTGATGATGATGATAATTGTTCATGTTTCAATCTCTTCCAATTGCTAGTGAAAACCAGTATTGAGTGAGCCATGAAAAGAATTAAAATCTAGCCAACTATAATCAAATAGCATGTCTATATATACATATATTAAACATATTTTTTACACACAGTAGGTTTACAATATCTGGTTTTAAGTGATCGACGACACATTAACAAAGTATTTCACAACAAGGAATCAAGAATAAAGTAAAATCGATACCAGATAATAAAATTAGCATAATCGGTGTGATACCTGCCTAAGTACGTTGGACATAGAGCTTATTATTTGTAGAAAGGACTTAGTTTTAAATTGTACTGTTAATGGGAAGTATGGTAGGTACATAACATTTATCTGCGATTGCAACTAATAGACAAATGTAAGTATACATTTGCGTGTCAAGTTATTCTAATGTTACTCTACAAGGTTGTAAAAGCATTAAAAAGGTAGATAATATCACACCTGTAATTCCCGAATAGATAGACAGAGAAGCGTTACGTTCACGTCCCATCATGAAATAGGTGGTGAGATTACAAGATTGTCAGCAACAAATTTTAGAATTATTGTTATTACTGTAACATAACGCCATAACGCTTACAGTCTAGGCAGTGGGCACCGTACAGACTTGACATGCTTCGTCTACTTTCATTACTTTCATCATACATACATGCACAGTGATTTAAGAGACTCTTAAAATTAATTTTATTTTTATAGAGATCTCAAAAAACCTACAGTTGTAACTTGGGATATGGAGACACTTTTGATGTGGAAAGAGAGTTGATGAAACATGAAAATTGTTTAATATAAAGATTTATCAAAGCCTAGCTTTGGTGGTCGAACAATAATAAGTTGAAATGAACAAATTTAAATAAAATCTGTACTAAGCAAACTCACCGAATTTAATTAAATTAGTTTTACAGATTTTATGTAAGCCGCTGCCTATAGAAGTAAAGGCACTATAACTGAATAAACGGTAAATAAACGTCAAAGGAAAAAAACTGAAATGAAACTTATACACTTTGACCCTTGAGGACAAAGTGGAATGAAAAAAATTATGAAGCTAAGTTCATACAAAAGTAATCCTAAGGCTATAGCTACTACTACGCAAAATGGTACGTTCTATTTAGATACATCATCGTCACCCTCCCGATATATACTGCTGGACATCCCCTAATAATCCCCACTCCATCCAGTTCTGGGCCTTCCGAATCCAGCAGCTTCCCGCTGTGTTCTTCCGGTCGTCAGACTATCTAGTAGGAGGGCGAAACCCACTTATATAGATAGATATATCTCTATATATAACGCTATGTAGAAACGCGAATATAGAGCCGTCTCTACATTAATTACGAACTCTACACTCTATGGCCTCTTATCTCCAATCGCGACCATTAAAACGACTCAGGTCGTATATCTAAAAGGTTGTTACAATCCGTCAAATTGACAGCGATCGCTGGTTCACATATACCATCTTGCGGCTGATGTGATGCCTTTTTTGTATATTAAAAAAAACTTAGTAAATTCGACTTTTACTGTTCATAATACAAGTAGCGAGCTATCAATTTGGTATTTATTATAATAAAGTGTAAACTACTGTTAATTGATAGTCATATTTACGTTTTAGCATATGTGTAGTGCCTGTAGTAAAACCGTGATAGAGTTGTAGAGTCAGTGATAGAGCGATCAGTCTTATATCGTTAATTAAAACATTATACTTTGTACGCTCGTGTGTGTTAACCCTGATGCCCTGTGGATTTTTTATGTTACATACGATACATACTCGTGCGTACGTCATGTCAAGATTATTTACCATCGGGGATGGCAAATATTCATGTCTTATCGCCTTGCACTGATTAAATTTCTAATTCACTTCTTTCTCCTCTGTTAATCTTATCAAAATCGTCACTATATATCACCGAAAGATACCGTGAGTTTGCCTTTTTTAGTTTTACAGCGCGAAATTTCCGTTTAACCAGTAAGTAAGTGGAAACCAATAGAATGTAGTTTAAACCTTGGTAAAAATTGCAATCCAGTATATATCGATCTAGCAATCCCAGGACAATGTATAATATTTGCAGGCCTTACATTTGTACTAGATATGCGAGCTCACAAACTCGTTAAAACTAGTTCGACATATCCCTCCACCTAGTACAGAATAATGTAATTATATATTATTACAATAAGTAAGCAACTCACTAATATATTAAACACTCATTCACTCACTAATAAATTAAAAATTCATTCACTCACTTATAGATTAAAATAAGTAACGAAAATGACAATAAAAAATAATTCTATCTCTACATTCATTTTCAATTATTTATCTTCACAAGTTACAATAAGATCCGTGTGTGTGCGTATATCAATTCCGATTCATATTAAACATTGTCAAAGAGTGACCAAAATACAGTACATATGTAACAAACGTGGCGAAGACAAATGTAAATATTGATGTGTGTAATAGTGAGTAAGATTATTGACACATATCAGGTGCGAAACCAGATTCCGCTCTACTACTGGCAGTTTGAAAATAGAAAACACAATAAAATTTCGCTCGACCTGGACATTGAACCCGGGCTCTCTAGCTCAGCAGTAATGCGTAAAACAACTCAACCTTTACTAAACGTTCTAGTTTCTAAAATTGGTAATACCCATCAGAAAGATGAAGTTATTTTGTATAGTTTTTTATTGTTATGTTCAACATGTTTAGTATTAATAATAGCTGTTATTATGTTATTGATGTAAGAGGTACAATAATAAATTAAAGACAAACAGCAAGCAGTAATGTAATCTCTAGTTAAGTGTAACTATTCGCGATTCTCCGATAGTTGTCAACTGAACTATATAAACGATCTGCGTAGGCGGCGGACGTCGACTACGATCTATTTGATAGCAGCGCTATCAACTTATCTCGCACTTGTGGCCACAAAAACTATAATGTAATCTGTATATGGATACAAAAATGAATCCGAATTCCCTTGGTCACGCCACGGCTTGAGAATTACTTTGCCGATTTCATTCATCTTTTCTTTTTAAATTTTTCTAATACTATGTAGAAGATTCTCACCGAAAAGAAAAATTAAGACAATTGCGGAAGAAACCGAAAATGTTGTGTGTCAAAAAGCATACCAATGAACAGATTCTAGTTCGGACTGAATATTCATAGGCAAGGCAAGTCAATGTCTGAGAAGTCAGCTAGTACAGTATAATTATTTTTTTTTGTACACCAAAAAAAAGTGAATTGGAGTCAATGAAAAAACGACGTAATTAATTATATGATCCTGCACGAAAATGGAAATAAATTAATGTCAGTAATTCTTAACAAACAATGAAAGGATATGACATAATATCGCCTTTTTATTTTCCCGAAAGGGTACAAGAATGTAACACTCCCACTTTTTACCAGTTAAAAGTCCCATTGAATGGGGGTGAACATTGTCATACACTTAGCTCAAATACAGACAAAAAATATTAAAAAAATCCACGATTTATTTATCAATTTATCAATTGAATATAAATTAAGAGCAGAAAATAATAAAAGAACTATAATAATGTTAATCTGTTACAAATAAGATGTTATATGAAAAATAACTAATAATAATAAGTAATTGCTTAATAATAAAAAACCAAATTTGGCCAAACCCATAGCCTTAAACCTCTCATTCTGAGTCTAGTGTTCCAACAGTGGAATGATAAAAACGTCGGAACACAAAGAAAAAAAAATGCGTCTAATTTTCGCGTCATTTTTTCGGCCTCAAGTGTACACAGCAGTATAGATGGCCACCGAAACAAACACACAAATTGCCAGTAAACGTGTGATGATATGGATTGATGGAGGAAACGTCCACGTTGATGCCAAATTATAATTCTCCATAGCGTGTTATTGCCAGTATGAATAATGTATTCTTTATGGTCTCATACGAATAAGACTTTTAAAGGAAACCTTGCCATTATTTTTATATAGCGATTATATATTGACTGCCTCGTTGATCGAGTGGTTGCAAAGCGCACCTGCTGATCGAGAGATCCCGGGTTCGAATCCAGGGCCAGGTACTATTGGATTTTTTCTAACTTATATTTTCTAGTACTAACTCGGAATCTGGATCTCTGCCGGGTGTATGCAATAGGCTCACCACGTATTCCATGGAACTTAAACATAACCGGTGAAACGAGTCGCGCCGTCCCGAAAAGCCAATACATATTATATAATGTAACCACGTGTACTCACGACACATTTAATAGTAAAATCTTTCACTAATCTATTTTGTGTTAGTGCAGTGTTATGGCCACATAGAGCGCCATGTTGGTGTTTAAATGTTTATAGAACTGTCTTTAAGCTTATTTATAGCGTCCATAACTCACAATACACACAGAGACTTTGTACGAAACGCTTACAAAATATAATATCGTACAGGTGTAAATCACTATAATTATTGAATCTGATTTCCATACAAATACGGATATACAATTTGTTATACAATTGTTGACTATTTGTTAGAGTAGTAAATTTGATTTATATATCATAAACGTAACACCATGCCTGTAATCCCCGAAGGGGTAGGCGGAGGAGTGAACACCCCCACGTTCCACCAATTACGTAGACGTGAACAGGTGGTGAGCCTATTGCCACACCGGGCACGGATAGTGACTCCGAGTCACTACTAAAAATTCTAAATTAGAAAAATGTAATAGTACCCGATCCGGAATTTGAACCCAGGACCTCCCGATCGGCTGTTGCGCTTTGCAGCCAATCGACCAACGAGGCAGTCACGTAATATACCAACGAGTCAATATCATATAATCATGTGTACAAACACTGACGAAACATTCAATAGTAATTAATATATTTATAAGCTAAATTAGAACATCATGACAACACGCTATCATATATGTACATAAATGTTAGACATTACTAATTTGCGACTAGAATGTAATATCTGAAAAACACTAAGTATCTTACAGAATACATTTCAGAAAGCTTGAAACCATAATTGTTCTATGACTAATATATATGTATAATAATTATAAAACATATTCTATAATATAATCCGATAATACTGTTGTAATTCATTAAAACCATCATATTCCACATAAACAAAACCATTAATCCAACATTTGCATTAACACAACGAAAATACATTTTGTGGGTGCGAAATCGATATGTTACAGAAGAATAGACATTGGTTTACAAGATTAATTGGCAATATGCGAGCGTGAACACGCGGACAGACAAACGAACGGGCGAGCGACGGCGTGCGACACGAATCCGAGCGAGCGCAATAACTCTTAACATTACCTCGCTACACCTACGTGAGATTGTAGAGGAGGCCTTATTCTGTGTTCCTGTCGTGTCATCTATTTTATTTATGTTCTGTTATAATTCAAATATACAATTTATTATTAGTGTTTGAAATGCGATAGAACACACTCGCTCGGTAGTAACGAATATTGCGAGGGTATATTACTACGAAAACAACATTTTACGAAGTTCACGAAACCGGCGTACGCGTATAAAGAAAGTGATGAATGTGGAAGAAGCACGTCATAACCATGCGGTCAGAGATATTTGACACTTGGTGCTCTCTGCCTACCTCGTAAAGAACCCGGAGTGACGACATAATAATCGTTATTACTATTCAATTTAAAAAAATGCTACAACAAAGAAACAGAAATGCTTTATTGATATTTAAGAAATCTTAGACTACACAAATAAAGGGAGAAAAACGGTAAAAAATAAGCTCATGCTGAACTTTAACCATTTCACCTAAGTACGTAAAATGTATCTATCTTCTGTCAATACTAAAGTATGTCTTATCTAGAAAATTTACTCTAAGTTAAGACACAATTAACTACCATTTTAGTTCGGCCCATGACGGGACATGGAAAAAAACTACACTCTGCCTAATCTTTCAGTCGAATACTGGCTTGATGTTATGTTTATATCTACTATTGTGTGATTCTGGATCATGCCACATATTAACAAACTTTATATAAGGCTTGTATCTATCTACTATCTTTTTCCTCTTAAGTGATTTACTTACGTGACATTATTTTTTTGTCCACGCGAGCAAGGAGTTAATGTTTCCATAAATGATCGCTAACGTTTAGAGATAATTGTAAACGATCTGTGCCCAGTGTATGGCAATAGGCTCACCACCTATTCCATGGGCCTTAATCGTAATTGCTGAAACGTGGGAGTTTACTACACTCCTCTGTCTACCCCTTCGG
>DWME01009225.1:0-11068 GCA_018244795.1 Parelbella ahira ahira | reverse complement strand
CTCGAGAAATTGCTTTGTAAATATTTTGAAACGTTTCTGTCGTATGTTATTATTATTTTTTTCTTACGCCTTGTTATAACGTTAATCGAATGCTGCGTAAATGTTTAAGTTTATTGGTTTTTTGTTGCGGTTTTAAAGTGTCACGCCGGCCCTTTGACTTTAGACTTTAGACGGCTAAAGCAGTTAGTAATATATGCGTATACTGTGAGAGGACACAAAGATTTGTCACTGTCTTTTAATCCTAATTTTTGTACTTATATTCCTGCATGGTGTGTAAGGATAGGGATATTTGGCATTCCGTGTTCTCTGCCTACCCCGTAATCGACCTTGACCTTGACCTTCGACATAATCGATCGAATCGATTCGAAATAATAATAATAGTGTAATAGATATATAATGTTCGAATTTTAAAACAATGACCACTTGCTAACATGCAATAATTAGTTCCTCTCTTTATTGATATTAAATAAGAACATATGTCGGTGACCATTTGGTTGAACTAACGAAAAACAGAAAGGTCAAATTTCAAATATTTTCTCAAGAACATTTCCATAACAGCAATAGCACGTTCATTATTGCCACACATAAATCAAAACGCGTCCACGTCTCACCGAAACGAGACGAAATCGAAAATCTCTCAACGAAAGCCGCCAACGGGCGAACCCTACGTCAATCCAACAAGATTAATCTCCGTGCAATGAGCACCTTGAACCGTTTGAAGAGTTGTGCGGTTAGAGTTGAACGCACCACTCAAGTATGCCTTCTCCTCAAGTACGATTTTCACAGTGAAATGTTTCCAGATTTCCGCGAATAATAACCAGTTCTGAAAAGTAGAGACGGCGTTCGTGTGCGATTAAAAGAAATAATACAATTACGTTTTATACGAGATCTAACGTAGAAAGATTTCACGACTGATAAATATTTAGACTCTAAGTATTACCCAAGTGTACAAATAAATTGCACGTTGTTTTTCTATAAAGTGTACATCTTGTTCCAGCAAATCTTTTCTTCATACATATGTACGTGTTGGGAACTCGTTTTGTTTTTTCTTTTCACAGGTGGCCATTACGACCAATGGGCATCTGGATTTGCACTAGCTTACTAGTACATGGTTTCTTGGTGAATTTTGTGAATTAATAAAATTGAGTCGATTATTTGCTGACTTTTCCACCTTTTGAAGTCTAATTAAACTCCTAGAAATGCTTGTATCACTTATAATTTTGACATTATTTATGACTGTATGACCATATTAGGGCAACGATAATGAACATCGTTTCTATCCCATTTTTTAATCTCGATCCTTCTACGATTTGGCGCAGTACTATCAAATGTTACTGTAGTTTTTACTTTAAAAAATATAGTCTTTAAAAAATTAGTAGTCTTACTTGCAATATTATTATATTTGAAGTCATAAAATGGAGAAAATAGGTGCGCAAAAAAAATTTGCAAGCTCATCCATCAAACTCCTTTCTCCTTTGTAGTTCGATTACGCAAGCCATGACCTCGTTAGTGCTCAACGATCGTATTACCTATATTGTTTAGATTTTTAATACTTTAAGCTTCAGTTTGAAGGTAACATAAAAATTTACATCGAGTTTTTCTGGGAAAGAGTTCTAATACGCTATCAGATACGTCTGCCGCAAGACAGAAGCGATAAGGACGAAGACCGCTTCCTCTCTCATTTGACCTTGTATATGTGTAAATGCTAATAGCTTAAGTGTATGCTTACCGTGCATTACTGATTCAGAAATGAATAACGCCTACATGCAGACGTATCACCCAGGCGAAAATATTAAAAATAATTAACCGTTTATCAATGCTGCCAGGAAAATTCGATTTCTACAGCGGAATTATAAAAGGATTCCTGATGATAATGACGACGATTATAATTTTGATGATGATAATGACATTAATGTTGATAATGATGATGATGATCATGTTAACCATGACAATGAGGATGTTGTGATGGTGATGAATTTTATAATTATTTCATTCCAGTAGTACATTATATAAAGTGAAAAATAATCGATGTGTCGAAGATAAATTCGATGAAATGTTAACAAAAGAAAAATGCACTTAGGAAGAGCGGAATAATTTAATTTGAGCATAATTCGTGGAAAAGTGAATTCATAGTTCCATAGCTTGTTTGCGTCGCAAGTTGTTATTTCTCCTCATTCCAGTCAGTTCCTTTGACGACGCCAGCGCGCCTGGAGTCGAGGAGCCGTTTGTTTGAAGTGCCTCTTGTCACCGGCATTGTGTGCTTAAGGTGACTATGGTGAAATTATAAAGACTTCTAACGGGTTTAGTTAGTACGGCAAAGCAAGGCTGTACAAATACTTAATGGGTATTCGCGAGCCGGTACGACCCTTTAAGCAATGCGAAAATGTGTAAGAAGAGTTCTCAGTTTACACACAAGTCTTTCCTTTGGTCCATAGTTCATATGTGATAGACATAAGCTGCTTTGCAAAGGTGAGGTTATACGAAGCCGACATTTTTAGAGGCAGTTCTTGAAACCATCGCGATATAAATGTTAAGGCGATTTTGTAAAAGAAGACTAAATTGTCAATTTTAATAAAAGAAGATTCTAAAGGATTATATCACAATGTTATCGGTGAACATTCTGATTGTCTACCTATCATACATATGTATCAAAATCACGGAGTTTTTTGGATCTTTTCATTGAAAATAATTAAAAATAGATACTGGCAAGGACTGACATAATATTAAGTAATAAAAGTTATAAGATCAAATCTGCACAACACTATATAGATACATATGTATGTATGTGACAAAAAAAAGGTTTATAATTATAAATTAGTTAAAAAGCTCATTCTTTGTAATTACAACTTAAAGAATGAACAGCGATAGAATGTAAGCCATAAAACACAAAAGATCTGTTTTATTGTACAAGACGATATTTCAGCACACATCCAACACGATGAAGGTAAACATCGTGTGAAAACCTTATCACAACATTAGACTTCTGAAAAGTGAACTGTACTAACTTGCACTTCACCAGCATGGTAGATTTTGGGCTTTAGGTAGACCCATGTTCAACGACGGAACGATAAAAATGGCTTGACGCTGATATGTACTCTATAAATCTCCATAAAGCTCGTTAATTAAAATTCACTAAACATTTTGGCTGTTGTGTTCATTCATACCTTTAATCGACGATGTAGGTGCTCTCTTTGTTGATGGCTCGCAACGAGCCCCGGAGGCACTCGAATGTCAAACACCTCTCGATACCCGCTCCTGCTTAAACATTCGTGAAAATTTCCGTGTTTTTCACTCAATTTATAAAGGGGGCTTTAAGATCAAAGGGGTGGTTGAAGGAGAGGCCGTTAGAATTTAGGTACCCACTATATCTGGCTTACGTGTATTATAACTATTTCCACTGATGGACAATAGTAAATTAGGTGAGTATAGTATAATTAAAGTAAGGCAACAGTTTATTGCAAAAGTATGCTAAAGTATGCAAAAGTATGCAAAATTATTGCAAAAGTATGCTAAGAATAACTAATTGTAAAGCAACATTTACAATAAGTTAACAAAAATATAGATAGAACAAGGAAAGAAAAGTACTTGAAATGGTTCTTCTCAGTTTTTTTCCTAACTGGAACTTGTCACATGCGAAATTACTGTCACTGCATTTATTTTTGCCATCAAGCAGAATGTTTAGCATTATTCTGTGCAATACTGCAACATGCGAGTGTGCCCAAAAATCGCCGCAACGATCAAAAACGTAATGTGGTTTTTCATCACTTCCACTATCAGTCTGGGTGAAGCCTTTGGAGCGAACTTGGGAAGCGAATTACTGGAAACACGTGTTCAGTCATAACAAGATATCCTCACGCTGAAACAAGTTGGACCCGCTCTCCCAACTAGATACTATACTAGGTTACCGAGTTGAATAAACTTTGCTTTGATATTTAAGAAGGTATTATGAGAGGCCAAACTTTTGCCAGCGACTTCGATAAAGTTTTATTTTTACGTAATTTGTTAGACATATATGTAGATGGAGTTCGGGAACTAGTTGAGCTACGCGCGCGAAATTCAGACGGAAGATTTCTGTAACGACCTGAGCGTGCCTCAGTAAGCAAAAATTTCAGAAAATTCGACTTAAGTTTTTGGACGAAAAGTAGGATAGTTTTTCCGAAAATAGACAGTATTTATCCTTACACATATGAAGTCTAAAATTATTAAGATCATCATCATCAGCCTGTATAACTCCATTACAGGACATCTCCCCTGATGAGTATCATCACGTTTTGTCTTCGGATTCCGCGTCCAGATTTTGCCTACAGCTCCGGAACTGACGATAAGTCCTTTGACGTCAGTTCATCTAGCCGAAGGGCGTCTTATATGAAAATAAATCACACCTGTACTCCCGAAATGGGTAGAGTGTAGTATACTCCCACGTTTCACCAGTTACGTTTACGCACCATGGAATAGGTGGTGAGCCTATTTCCATGCACCGGCCGACGATCCAGACTCCGAGTCACCACTAGAATTCCTCTATTAAAAAATCCAATAGTACTTAACCAGGGATTTGAACCAAGGACTTACCGATCAGCAGTCGCGCTTGCACTAGACCGATGAGGCCGTCTTATACTATGGTTTCCAAATTACACGTTTTATAAGGATTTAAAGTTGCCAAGAAAAAAAGAAGCAAAGCACTGGATGAAATCGGGTATCAATTGATTTAATTCTCAAAGCTTCCAGGAATCCTTTGAAAGCTTGCGTCGATCGTTCCGTTTCGATCGCAGCAAATGAGACATTTTAAAGTGCTTGTAGAGAAAAAATAGAATGAAAGGGATGTCACAAGTTGAAATATGTATAATAAAGTTGTAGATATTAAATTAAGATAGGTCAATATAAAATATCTCCAAAACCAAAATTCCAATTACAATTTCCAATCATAAAACAGTGAATTACCAATAAAATTTTAATAAAATCCAATGATTTTGTCACGTATGAAATTTTGCGACTTATGGTGTGAAACTTATTTAGTTAGAATTCGCCACTCAATGACGACATCTAAAATTTATCAAAAGTAACTGGAAACTAAAATAATCATTTGAGGTAGTAAATATTGCTTAGTATAAAAAATATTGTTTAAAAGTATATTTCTAATACTGCGACGTAACAATATTCCTATGGAGGAAAACACAATACGCAAAAAAAAAATCATTATAATACGAAATTCAATATTACCATTTATAATATTTATCATTTCGAACAAAACATCCTCTATATCTGGGACAACAGCTGAATCCCAGGATAATCTCGTCTTACGTCTGACATAAAACGACTAAAGCACGTAAATTTCAATATTCAGACCGACCACGCCGCTCCTAATTAAGATGACATTTGTAAATCGGGATTAGCAATGTTTAGATTTCATTCGAATTTTATTCCGTTAGTATAAAGTTTGAGCTCAAAGTACCCAAAAAGATATTGAAAATATTTACATACACATACATATGTTTCCTTACTCTAATTATTTGATGACACAATTGTGTTCATTCATATTGTATAAACTGAAAAAGACTGTTGAGCTATTAAATGCGTTAACTATAATTTGTATTGGAAACACAACTTTCACTGAAAAAATCTTATGGCGAAAACAAAAACATGAGTTTATGTACAAAATTTGAGCCTCGATAATTTACAATAAGAGAATGTGTATTTCAGAGAATATTTTCGAGGAGTCAAATAATATAATAGACGATAATCAACTGATCAAACAACGCGCAGAGTCTTATCGTAATCAACACCGTTCCGGGGTCCGCGTAGCGGTGCCAGTTATTTAATTACTGTTTCAGTTATTCAAGAAGCGTGAGAGGCGCCCGCCGAATGTCACTGTTATTTCAGTCTCTGTTAAAAAATCGACATTGAATTTTAGAATATATTTTTGATTATTAAGGACTTACTTTTACCATAAAATTATAGAAATGAGGGTAGAAAGACGAAGCTTTATAAAAAAATTGTTTTAAATTTGCATTACACGACTAAAACATACAAAATTGTTTGGCGATCGAAAATCTCTGTCTACACCGTTAAAGACCTGATATGGGGATTAAATACGTGTCGTGTCAATGTAATAATAATACTTAAATAAGTCTTAATCACCTCACACGAATGACAAAGCAATCGCATGTGAATATGCCGCATGTCCCTTTGAACGTTAAATATTTGTATGGAGTTAATTAAATAATACTTAATTATGATAATTGATATATTGTACTATTTAGGTATAAGTACTATGGGCAGATTGAACGTTTAATCAAATGTAAGCAGCGCCATCTTTGTTGATTCGAGCGAGACTAAAGGGGAGCCGGAAGTAATAACATCTCTGCTAATGTCTAATATTTGCTAATCATTTACCCGTGTATTGTGTACTTCGAAGCGGTGCCAAAGACATTTTAAGGTCAAACGGTCTTGTAAATAATACCGTTTTAATTCTTTGAGGAAAAAAAGCAATCAAACAGGACCAAATATCGGACATAGCACGATTTTGAGCTTGATAAGGGTAGTAATGCAATAGCTATTGGTGAAGACATTTGTGATGCTTAAGATTTTATTTTATCATACTGGTACATGACATTCATACGGTCAAGTAACACATGTGACAGTTATTACGTATATGTGTGCGTGCCAGTATGCGTGCTTGCATGCTTGTGTGCTGGCGTGCGTGCGTGCGTGCCTGTGTATGTGTGTGTGAGCGCGTGTTAGACTGCGATCATCGTACACTTACGAACAGTTCTATAATATAATTTTATTTAATGTCCATTAGTAACTTACATCAATAATTAATACAATGTTAATACGTAACACAGGTTGAACATAGAGCACAAAGTTCAATCGCACAGCGTACAATCAAAGCGGATACTCAATCATTAATCAAACTCGTACCTATAATTGAGCGGTTTCGGCTCGTTACTACTATCCGAGCATCCTTTGATGTGAACAGTATTAAATGACATTCAGCATGAAATGCGACAATCGAGATGTATCCGTTCGGAGTACGGATATATTATTAATATTATACCACGTTGTAGATGTTATGAATTATAAATAAACGAATTCACTGTTCTATAAGGGAATAATAAAGAAGTGAAAGATATAAAAGAATTTATGCAAGAAATAGTAGATTTGAACTTATTACTATATTGTTACCCAGGTTACTTTCGGGGTAGGTAGAGCGCACCGAGTGCCAAATATCTCTATTTTTACAACGCCCAAGCCTCGGACATTTGTGATACTAACGACACTGACGAGTGCTCCGCCTTCTGCCTTAATAAAAATATATTAACATTAAAATAAAATTATTAATAAATATACTAACAGTAAAATCACTAGCCCAAAATAGGAATCCTTTGTCCGAATTTTATGTTATTATTAAACCAATAGACTCGCTAACCTTCTGGACCGTACAACACTTCCATGGACTCGTAAGAATTTATCAACGATATGAAACACAAGCATGAATCGGTATGAATATTAAATCGAAACGTTATTCGATCTATTCAGATTATGAATCGTGTTACGCCGTGTGCCGGAACTGTGCAAACGTTAAGAAAATTGATTGGGGAGAATTGAATCCTATTCGTTTCATTGAATGATGGCGAGCCAATAAATCTGTTAAGCTCAATGGGAACTCATTAGGGAACCTTGAGAGAATGTTTAAAGTCATCTTCTTATTGATCTAAATGTACGCAATCATCGCTAGAGTTCTATTATTTTTTAAATGTTTTTCCGGGATAAATAGTTACATTTTTTTTTTGTTGTTACTCATTATTATTCAATATATTATAATATATAAACACTAACCAATTGGTCAAATGGTAGATGAACATGACTGTTTAACCAGGTGACGCGGGTTCGATTCCCGCTCGGGACAAACATTTCTATTACAAGCACAACTTCTTTGCTTGGGTGTCAAAAAATATTTATATAAAGATTTTCATGAACATATAGATATGTGTATGTAATTTGACAGTCGTCTGGTTAACCTCGCACGCACACTACCTCGTTTCGGACTAGAGGACATCGTGTGCAGATGTCCTAACATATTCATCATTTCGTATAAAAACACTTCATACATACGAAGACCTAAAGACCCCTCATCGACGTCCCTTCAAATGCGATATACACATAAAAACGTCGTACATAAAATATATCGAACTAGAAACCTTTATTATATAGCGTGGAATGGCTATCGCAATATACAACTTCAGTTTTACTATCCTATATACATATGTATGTATATATATTTATTTCCAAAACCTCGCATCGTGTACAGCGGAGCTCGGCCCATTGTCTCCGGTCAGGACCCCCCCCCCTCTTCGGTTTTATGCGGCCGTAATTCCCCCTCTCTGCCTTTTACCGACTGAACTGACTGACTCTGCCGTTGCTATAGGGATGTTAAAGTGATTTGATCGAATGATGTTCACAGTATACAAATAACTGTATACTGTACTTTCAAATATTTTTTCGGATTTTCGAATGTAGTTATGTAAAGTATTAATAAAAGTAAAATATTTTAATAACAACAAATTTTATTTTTTATTCGAATTTGAATGTACTTGAATTCTTTATAACAAAGTAATCTAAACTTTTAATCTTTATTTTAATTCAAACGCTACCCCTACGTATAAAACAAAAACTTTTCAACATCGCAAATTATCAAAACTTAAATATCACAAAACTTAACACGAAACAACACAATGACTCTATGATTGAATATAAAGCGAATAATCTTATCTTATTTTCTTACCTTATCGATCCAACTGTTGGCCATCACTACCTCTATTCAAGTATTCGCCTCAGTGAGCCCTTACTGCTCTTTTTCATACCTTTGTTATTGCGTTCCGTTGTTGGTATTCACCGCGCCGCTGTGTTTCCGCAACGTTTCAGATTTACGAGATCGTTCTGTTAATAGCTGAACCCGTTAGCTACGTAAGATGGAGTCGGAAGCCTCCGAAACCGGCGTGAATATATGAAGAAAATGATGAATGTAGAAGAATCACTGCAGGCCTGTTAGGATACTTGCCTCTTGAGATAGTACGACTATTTTCGGTCCTAATCGAGTTCCTGCCCCGTGAGCTCCCGCCGGATGGAAAAAATGGCACGTAAAAACCATATACAAACTAAACTGCCTCCAAACATAACTACTGGGAATACGTATATATTTTTAAACAAACCATCAATCAGCAATTCTTCCATCGCGCGACGCTCTTAATAAAAGTTCAGTTCAATCTGAACGCAGTCCGTTACGAAGAGAATAAAATATTTTATCGGCGACTCATTTTACACGGGCCGTGTTTATTTTAATATCGAGCATAATAAGGAGAACGGTTTGTTTATGAAAGCGAAATTTCTCTCCCGACTTCCGTTTGTAGATGTTGCCATAAACACTTTATTCAATTACCCTGATTCGAGTCGTCGAATTTTATTACTCTCTAGATTCAGAATATAAAAGGTTCAAATTCTGGCTCACTCATCTAACTTACCGATTTCTTAGGATATCATTTGCTATAACTTTGTAAGAGAACGTGAAATACCTACACGTCAATTTCTCTATTATGCTCTTCGGGGTGTATTAATTATGCTAGTCCGCATTATTTAACAGCGTAGTAGATTACAGTTTTTTTATTGTGATTATGAGCGGACCTACTTCCAATATTCGAGAAAGAAAGTTTGATAATAGTTACAAGAGTTTTCATTTGAGATAGTTCAATAACGGTGACGTACCTAAGATAAGTACGACGAAGAGATTGATATTGACAAGTTCGAACATGCATCAACAAGAATGAATGACCAACAGCTGTTAGGATAAAAAGAGAGCAGACTAAGAAAGAATAGTACGTTTCTGAAAAGTTCGCCGTTACAATGTCCAAAGAGATAGAAAACAAAAAAAATTTTTTTTTTTCGTATATATCACGTGAAAACATGTTCGAGTTAATACATGGCTTCTGTAGAACGTCGAATAATAATATTTCATTTGTAGCAAATCCACGAAACGAAATCAATTCCGTGTAAAATGTTAGTCGAATGGTCATTTTCCCAGTAATTCATGACCAATTCGTACGCAAACCGCTTTTTGTGGTCGCGGTGTACTGGCTTGTTATAACTGAACCTTATTATTTTAATACATCGATTATATTACTACATGTATATGAAATACTAAAATCGAATTTCAATTTGGAACTTAAATCTGTAATTTTGTAGATAAATTAATTAGTATGACATTTCAGCCGCGACTTCGCTACAATGGGTGGGAGCTCATGAACAAGCGTAGATAGGTTCAAAGCTATGTAGTTGGGCCATACCGAAAACGCATACCTAAGTTAAGTCTATACATAATATAATCTTCACATAAAAATCCCACGGCTGTACAGTGAAATGAATACAAATACGAGTATATTTTATTTCGGTCCGTGCCACATGTCACAATAAATTTGGTACAGTATGCGAGTGCAAGCGATGTGACGCAGAACATTTTTAAAATATAACTTGGAGTGAGTATACGTGTACCGGAGTGGATTTAAAGTAGCCCTTTCCCGTGGGACGCGGGGAAATCCCTCGCAGTCCTCGTGGACGGTCCACGATGAATATATAAAACTCGGTTAGATCAGGAGCGGTGTGCAGTGAACATATGGTTAGAAGTCTGTTTTCGTACGAGGAGTACTTTATGTTATTGGTTTACGTAATTCTAGTAAGTACTGTAGACTTGAAACATATGTTCGCTTGCTTGTTGGTAGGAAAAAATTTACTCAACTGCCAGTACTCTACACCGGAGTTAGAGTAGTAAATTCTCTTTGTTAATTAATACTTTTGCACTTAAGTTTGAAAAACATGAAGAAAATAAAACAATATATTGTAAAAGCAATACAGCATATAGTGGATATTGCTGCAAAATACAAATATGGAAGTCACAGTAAAACAGGAGTTAAAAAAAGGAACACCAAAATAATTCGAAGACAGTATGCGTATCTGATAAGTACAAATTAATATTACGATGCGCGATGGCGTCCATTGGGGGAGACATGTCCAGCAGTGG
>DWME01009224.1:0-11068 GCA_018244795.1 Parelbella ahira ahira | reverse complement strand
CCATCTATGGACATCTGCAAACTCACATTGAATAGGACCATAGGAAATTGTTTGTGTTTTGTTTGTTGTTTCTTTGTGTCGAATATTTCAGCTAGTATTAATTGTGAATAAGACCATTACTTTTATTACTATTATTTATTTCTAGTTAGCATAGAGTTTTTTGAGTAATAAATGCCTCGTGAGTTTATACTCAAGATTATATATGTGCCGGCTTAAATCACGTATGTGTTATGGAGTGGCCTGCCTTAGTTTCAGACTCATACGAGCTTCTTCTTCATAAGCTCCCGTCGCGAGCGAGATCGCGGTGTACATCTTATGTTAATATGAAAGCAGTCAGTATAAGTAATACAAGTTCTATTCAGAGTCAGTCATTCCTTCTAAAACCAAGACGGTCGCTAAGACCGAGCACAATGAAATGAGATGGAAAGAGACATACAAAAATTATGAAAAATGCTATGCTACACACGTAGTCTGACGTAGAATTGTAAGGTTCAAAGACTACTTGGTGAACAAGTCAATTCAACCCTTGAACGCATTGATTTGAACAAAATAAACAAGAGACCACTAGCAATGATGGCCGCTAGTGAATATGTTAAAGAGGCTAACATGTAAATAAGCGCGCTGCCCGCCTCCAAATTTATAAGCGGAGTTTCGTTCTTTGGACGGCGTTATGCAATAGATCCTAAATTAACACTTTTGTGCTGGCTGTATTTGCGCAGTGAATGTTGACTCAGTATGTAGTTAACCCTTCAGCGCTGTGACAGTTACGTTACATTTGGCTGGTGGTCAAAGCGTGTTTACATTACGTAATGTACATACATAGGTGCATAATCGCATCTTACATATACATATGATGTAAATATGTCTTTTTGGTCTCAAGTTTTAGCAAGTTCTTACATAAAACCACCCGACCCGGGGATCGAACACAAGACCTCTTGCTTAGATGTCGTGCTTGTAATCACTTGATCAACGAAGCAAACAAATTACGGAGGTTTTCGTTATATGTTAAATTCATCTGATATTTATTACAAGTATAATCAAATATTGGATGTTTGATAAGCTTCACTAAAGCTTCTTAGCTATCAATTAGTAAAAACTACAACTAACAACTCTGTACTTTGGTGAATAGAATGCTCAAAGAAGAAATAAGAAGAAAATAAGATAAAAGATAGATACATAATACATTATAAACACATAGCAATTGCCCAAACATTTATATATCGTAGATATCGGAGATACTTTTTGTATTCAAACGCGCATGTACATCACACAAACTTTTGAATGGAAATCAAACCTACGATATCTTGGCCATTGTAATTGCTAACCACTAAACCTACCGGTCCTAAAATGATAATTGTTCAGTTAGGTATAACACTGTTCTCAATTAAGCGCGTCCGTTTGCCGCGAGTTTATCGCTATAATTGGTTCCACTTCGCATAATATCATCCAAACGGTATCCGAAACAGTACAATATCATTGTTTTCAATTGTTCTTCTAAATACTTTAATAGAACAATAATATGAATTATTTGTAATCAACAATGTGTGCTATTGATTTATAAATAATTTGATATAAATCAATTTCTGTACTTTTATTAATATTAAGTAATAATAGTCGACAGATTAAGCAATGATTGATAGTTGTGGGGAACTTTGTTTCATAAAATAGTAAATATTCGTTAAATATTATATATGTTTTTAATTATATATCCTTTAATACATTATTAAAATTTTCTTTACACTCGTTACATTGATGGGGATATATTTATTTATTCATTTTGTAACACCTTATGCTAAGAGATACAAGGGCGTACTTAATGCCTAATGGCATTCTCTTCCAGTCAACCCTGGGTGATGGAGAGAGCATATGGCTTATGTGCATACTATAAAAATATAAAACATAAATATATTGAAATCAGTAGTAATTGTTCATGTATTTTTATGGTATTAATCATGTATTTTATTCTTTAAGGGGACAATACCCATTTAACTAGGCATTATATATGATAAGTACTAAACATACATTTGACATTACAAATCGTGAATTTAATTCGAGAGAACAATTATGGACACCCCAATGACATGTAACACGAATTTCAGAACAACATTACGTCCGATTCGGTCACGCTTAGGTAAGTAGACGAAAGTCAACGTCCCATATGAAACGATTTAACGCGTGGTCGACTTTATACATAGCCGTTTATGGACTAATGTCCATTGTTTGTATTTAAAGCGTGATGCTATGCGGGCTTAACTTTACAGAAATGAGCATTCGGAAGTTTCCAATTCGTTAAAACTAAAATGTTGTCGTATTAATATTGCGAGATGTGGGAGTGATTGTGAGCAATTGAGATCTTGAAATATGAACGGGGTAAGTCTATGCTCATGTTTAGATAGCAATTTAACAAAATAGACAATACAATTAGTAGTGGATACGTGGTTATAGATTGCTAACTATTTTATTGTTGAGCAAAGCCGGACGTGGTCAGACTTAGGATAGAAGACCGCTACTGTAAATTTTTCATTTGTCAATGCATTGTAAACAATCAATCTCGGGTGGTATCGGTTGATAAGTAAAATGTTCAATAGACAATGTGTGTCCATCCTGTGTCCACATCTAGGTGATGTCCAAGGTTCCATCATGTGTAAGAACAGCGTTACCAGCAATGAAACGTTCAACGTGAACCCTTTTATCGTACTATTCTTGGAAATTGCTCTTCCCTAAGAGTGAAAAGCGTTAAAATCATTGTCTGTGACATTGCCAAGCGTGGGTTCGCATACTTTACACGCCTTAAAAAACTCATAGGGAACCCTAAAGTTTGCAGGATTAATCACGATTTTCTTCTTCGCCAATACAGCAAGTTATATGCAATGTTAGAAGCACGTTTAGTGCACCGATGCCCGCCAGAATTTGAAAGTAGGACCTCGGAGTGAGTAACAAAAATCTAAATTACCCAGCTATCAGTCTTCGGTATGTTCTTGTATTCTTAATAAATCGATTAGATTTTTCTATTGCCATTTGTATTTCTATTACAAATTGTTGGACGTTGCAAAACACTTTAAAGTACTTATTTGTATTGTATTCGTGTAACAAAAAGGTTTTACCATTTGCCTAACAACGTGTCTATTAATGCAACCTTATTGGACCACGTGCTAAAACTTTAACCCGTCAATAGTATACGAGCGGTCTAAAATGCCTAACTTACAAATTAAATAGTTTATCGGTAATTTAATTAAAGTAGATTGTTATAAATTTTTCATTAACGAGAGGTATTTTATTACTGAGACTTTGAATTGCATACTGAGGCCTCATATTAATCAGATGATCTTCACTTATATACACTTACATTTACAGTACTGATACATTTAACCGAAATACCAACGGCGGTCGCCGAGACCATACGTCCTTCGTTAAGATTTTACTGAACATTACGACCCAGGGTTAATTAAATCTACTCGAGCGTTAAGTTTCGTCAAACATTATTAAGACATTCCTTGCCACCATGCAACAACGTTCGTTTTTGGTTGTTTTTGTAGTTTATGTTTCATTGGACTACGTAAGTTTCCAATTCATTTGTATAAAGAACAAAATTTGTATACTTTAACATAACATATCCATGGGATATCGCCTGGATTTCCTGTTATGTTTCAAATCCCATAGAAGGTGAGCCCCAATTAAACCTACTGATATAGAACAGGCTCTAATCCAGGCTCCGAATTATTACTACGATTTTAAAGTTTGAAAATCCCTATCATACACCCTTTGAACCCAGGCCATCAAATAAGTATCTATATCTACTAGAAAAATAATTATAACACGCACTATATTATCATCGCACCTGAAAAGGAAATATGACTAAAATATAATATTTTGCAGAAATGTGAAGCTAAGCAACAAATCTCACAAAATGATGTTCCCATCATTATATCACAATTATTGGGTAAACATGCAAAAAAGCCTATCGTCGTCTATCTTCAAACATTGGAAACTGATACTAAATCAAAATCGAGAACTTTCGATGACACAGAGCCAAGAAACAGCGGATTTGATGACGATGATGATGACGATAATTCATTTAACTTCTCTCAAGATGATGAACGAGCATACATAATGTATCATCTTTTGCGGGTAGGTTTTTTTTTAAATTTTACTAGCGAATTAATGAATACCAAGACGCAAACATTTATACAGATAAGGGTGTATAGACTACAAATAAAAATTTGTGTACTACAATTTAACAATAAGCTGTCAATTTTTTTGACATTTGCAACAACGGCTTCCAAGTAATGATAACAAATAACCAGACAAAACAACTTCAAAATTAATTACTTTTACAGACAACTTTAGAGGACAATGATGTAGACCCATCGGCCGTTGAAAACCTAGAACTGACAACTCAGATTCTTCGTCAAGCGTTAATCGGTCGCTGTAGAAAACTGAACTCGTGCAAGAAGAAATGCCCTAAACCCTTTAAAGCCTCAAGTAATTCGTGTACCAATAAATGCAAGCGAATATACGATGATTTAAATGCATGCGACGAACCTAAGAAGTGCCGAGAACCTAAATGTGGGAAAACCATGCCGCCATCTTGGCTTTTGTAACCAATAAATCTAAAAAAACTTTAAATAACTTTCTTCATACCATTAACTTCAATCAGCTTTATCTTAATTGTGAAAACCATCAATAAATATTACAATCATTCCTACAATCGTTCAATGATTATGAAGTCATTTACATATATATAGTAACACTTTACAATTAAATCAATTGATAGTTTTGTGTATGAGTTGGCATTAGTATTTGTCAAAATGTCCTGTGAGGCGTTTGAAGTTTGTAACCCTGCCCTTGATCAAGAATCAGAATCAGATTTGTCCTTAAGTCCTTATTCTGAAAAGATATCCTTGTTCGACAGTGGAACGGTAAAGAGGTTGATGATGGCTAAGTATGATCACATTACTTGACTGAACACCCTTGGTTTGTTGAAATGTCCCAAAACGTGATTAGAAGATATTATTAGCAAGACATTCAAAATAAAGTTATTGCAGTAATTCGTTTTTAAGATATACAAATAGTTCTACGGCAACTTAAAAACAGTATTTTTATAGCATTCCTGTATAAATGCGGATCTGTATCGGGGCGGAGAAAAAATTACAGTGTCGGACCTCGTAAAGGAATACCAACCAGGGCATTGTACGAGGTGAATAAGCCCGGCACAGGCTGGTTACGGTATAGCGTAACCTATCTATTCATGGTTACCACTATCTTGATCGACAGGCATCAGCGTGGGTTGTTCAAGATGTTGTGTTCTGCGTCAACTCGCATGCCCAGCTTGAGAATTATATTTATAACATACATATGTAAAACCAACTTTGCTCTTTTTTGAATAGGTTGGTTAAATATAAGGCCATCCTTATCATCACTTACCTAGGTAAGTTATCGATCGTTACTCGTAATAGTAACGACAGCGGCAAAATTGAAAATCAGACCCGACTATAAACTTGAAAACTCATTCCACAACACAAAGGACCGTCCGCAAAATAACATCTTAACTTTTGTTGCATACTGTGGGAACATGAAGCAAACTGAATAAGTAGGGTAGTTGTGAACCATATTTTTATTTTAGGGATTCTGTATATACAAAATGCACTAGGGCAAAGCAGAAACCTGATAGCCTTGAAACCCAAATATAGGTCCAACTTAACCCAAGCTTAGCAACCGCTCATTTCCTGAATTCAGGTAGATCTGCTTATTTAAAATTCAGTTCATTAGTTGGAAATACTTTAATTCGTCTGTTGGTTCGTTTATGCATTGGTTATATTTTACTATTTATGGAGGGTTTATGCTCGTAGCCGAGGACAGGGCGCGATGGCGCTGATTGGAAGAGGCCTATGTCGGGCAGTGGACTGAGATAGGCTAATGATAATGATGATGATGATGATATTCTATTCTATTTAACGTAGAATATAGTACTTAAACAGATCGTCATCAGCATGTCTTAGTCTACGGCTGGACAATGGCCCCATCTAAGAGGTTTGTGAGCGTAATCTCCACGCTGGGTATGTTGGTGGGGAATCGTAGAGCACAGCGTATACTGTTATTAGTTACGATCAGTGATTTTCCAGGTCACCACCTATTGTGCACCTATAGCAGTACACACCAGAAGCAGATGTACTTAGCTTGGGTTCTTCTAAGCCGAAATTTGGTACTACTTGCACCTCAGACTTGCATATTTAAAACTTCCGTTGTATTACGTAATTCCACTAATCAGATTCATGACTTACATCTTTTTTTTGTTATCATAATTTTTTCAACTCGTTAAGCACAAGTTCATTATGAAATATCTATCAAGAACACTTGAATTTCTTTAAAAGTGGATAAGAAATGGTGTGCTTATACCAGTATTATCGCACACGATATACTCTAATTGCTAAAACATCTTATGATCATTGTCTGATTTTTACGTCTGTCAAATAACTAAATTAACCTCGTATTGTGAAACCAATTGGATGTTTTCCAACAAGTTTTCCGAGCTGCATTTTATAGTAGAAAATCTTTTACGCCACGAATAAAACCACTACTAAACCTATTTCTCAAGTAATTTGTATTTTGCTATGAAATGGTGCCCGATCCAAATGTACAATATACATAGATGATCACAATATAAGTTCTCAAGCGCAGCAGTGTCCTCGGCCAACTTGAAATTTTTTGTTAGTTAATACAAAGTAGTTAGAAAAACCAAACTCAACATTTTTATAATTACAACAGTACTTATAAGTATGTATATATAGCATACTTTGTGGCGTAACTCACTATTGTTATTTTTTATTGATATATGAAAAAATATAGGAAATATTAGTAAAAGTTCAATTGTACATTATAAACATCTTTGTACGTGAAAATGTTATAGACATATATGTATCTACATGGTTAAATGAACGCAAGTAATATACTCGTGATACATAATATAATGAGAGGAAGAAAGATATGAAGAACTTGTTTCACTTCAAGCTTTATAAGAGTATCTACTCAGTTACTCATATTGTTATGACTTGCAGATTAATAGTCAAGCGAAACTTGGTGAATCTGATTCACCGGTTTTATTCAGATTTCCTAAAAAATTATACATTGTAATAAAAAAGAATTGATTCACTTTTTCTCAACCACAACCGACGAGAAATTATACATACATATGTAGTTAAAAAAACAATATTCACCGCCTGTGTGAAAATTTCTGTCGAATCCAACGATCTGTACATAATACAATAATAAGGGTTTTACTAGTACCTAAATTATCGCGGAGAGTACCTTCGAATTTCTAACCATCAAAGCCTTTTAAACAAGAGTTCCTTCAGAGTTCTGAATGGTAACTATTGTAGATTTTCGTTTCGCTGGATTGACAATATAGTTCGGCAATCAGTGAACAAACATCTATTTGATCGAAATATCACTATATTCCTACTTCATTATCATTAGTCAACTTTAGTCTCTGGACGTGAGTCAGTCTAAGGTAGGCTACTGACCTCGCTTATCTCTTGATCGTTCACAGTGTGAGAGGGCACTAATAAAGTACCTATTGTGTCCTTTGTTAATAGGAGTAATTCTCAGTTAATAATTCGTGACGAATGTTTAATTGAGGTAATGATATTTTCAAGCTGTATATGTACAATGTACATATGTATTATATATCTACATACGACAATTATAACGACTGTATCCGTGAAAGTTAAATGTACCGAAGTGTTACATATATGCTGAAGTGGCTCCACGGAGGTCTAGAATTGGAATTTTAAATGGGAATAACTCTCTATCTATCCTCTGACGACTTGATTTTACCCCTACCATTGGTTCTTATTAGATTATACAGAATTTCTATAAACATCGAAAAAGAGATCAAATGACTCAATTCGTATAAACTATGTACAGTGATAATAACAATGTTTTATGCATCTTTATATTAGCAAATCTAAAACAATCTGTGTGTAAAACATTCGCTTTGTACAGATTTCGATTTCCATATTCCAGCTGCTGAAGTATTTCTGCTGTAAAACAGCAGAATGGGCTGTAGTACTAGTTTACAATCGGATAGATGTATTCCTTATAAGGTATGTACATACATATATACATTAATTCGAAACATAATATTGCTTTTGGACGCGCTTAAGGTTTGTAAGGGTGGACGAAAGAATGCGCGGAAAAAACTTACAGAATTACTTCAGAATACGTAATTGTATTTAATGTTTGTGTATAGCATGTATGATTACTAACGACTAGTAAATAAGATTAGTAAGGAATGTCGAACATATTAACGATATTAATTTTTTGTATAAAAACATCTAATCTATCTATCTCTTATCTATCTTTAATCCTGGTGCATACCTCTTTCTTTACAGTCTTATCTGCGTATTTAGCAAAATATTTTACTTGCTGAAACAGTGAAGAAGTCCTGATGAAACCTGCACAACTTTGAATTTCAATAATGTTCTTTGTAATGGTCTCTCGTAGTGTTCCGAGGAGTGTGAAGTTGGCAAATAACACTTGTGCACCATAGCAGGCTATGACTTTAACCGTTCTCCTTCAGAGAAAACGATTCATGTCCAATAGTTGAATTATAGCTGTATTCCTTATAAGGTACATGAAACACGAAGGCAACGACAAATTATAAAAAATATGTACATAAGAAAGTTCCTTCTTGTTGAAACCAAACGTTATTTCTATTGGAAACTTACTGATCACATTCATGCCTGATATTACTTGCTTGCTATTTTGCGTACGCTGTAATGCCGGATTCAATAATATCAATCTATTGTCTAGCTTGCTTTTATTCATAAGTAATCGTTTTTCTCTTTCGCACGTTCACGTAAAAAGTTTCGCTAATAAAATTTATTGTGTTATGTATCGTATGTCTACTTCTGTTCTACCCAAGCCTTCGTAGTAGTGGAAACATCCCATTTTGTGGCCAGGGTCGAGCCCTTTTCGTTGGATCGTGTTGGGCAAAATTTACGATCCCCCTGGATTTACAACCATCATAAAATATTCAGAGGCATCTATTTCGCTTCCCGAGTCGCGATGCCATTTAAATGCACACATTTGATCCACAATCTTTAAAACGTATTTCCGTAAAATCATGGTGTCCTTTAAGAGTACTAGGTTCTTGAACGGTTTCATATGACAGTTAAACACTAGTCATGAAATGCTAGTTCGCTTCTGTCAGAACGGCTGAACCAAATTTGATGTGACTTTATATGGAAATAACTTGAATCAAACAACACTTATGATACTTTTTAATCAAATATTCAAATTTATTAAATAAGGATTTGAGTTTCTTTTAATTAATAACATTTTTACACAATTGTTTAATTGTTATTCATAATGTACATCAAATATGTGAATAGTTTTCACACTGTGAATTATGTCCACATTGTGAATTAATTCACGCAGTAAATAGTGCTTACGCTATGAATTGCGTGACTCTATAACACATTTTTAATCTTCTGTAATGTAATAAAATGTGAAGATTTAGACAACAAATACAAGAACAAATGTAATAAAATGTGAAGATTTAGACACATTTAAATGGAACACTGAAATATTTGGCAATGTAACATAGATGCAAGTATTGAATAGGATCGTTGCCAACTCCGGCCACGATATTAACCTGCTATGCTCTGGTTGCGACTCTTTCTATCTCATACAACTGGTATGAAATTTTAGAATTATGAATGAGATAGCCGAGTGTGGTAATATTCCATGTTATTATTTATTTGTTATTATAATTCGCAACGGCTGTTTAATTTTCTATTTACTAAGCTGGATGAGCTGACGTCTAACATTCTCATTTAAAACTCGTAATCGCACGTATATTGGTAGCGATCATACCTTAAATGTCCCCGGACAATAACAAACAGCCTTCTGTAGAGGGTGGAATAAAAAGATATAGTTAATCGGTTTTACTTACATGGCTTCGTAGCGCCTTTAGTATCTATGCTTAATTTAACTTAACGCAATGTACACTAATCATTGGGTATAATCCGTCTGCAGTTACACTTGCATTATGCTTGCATGTGTTCTAACACAACCTGTTAAGTACAGGAACGAATGTACGGGAAATTGCTTGCAATTAAATTAAGCGCAACTTTGTGTACATTTTGGTTATTTATAGGAATATTCATGCTACCTATACGAAAAATATTACGCGGACAAACTACATGAAATAATGAAAATATTCAAATTGGGATTACGTGTTCGAACATTTTTTAATTACTGAATAGAAACCTTGGCATATCGGCAGCAATAGTTCAAATTCAAAAGTTTTTATTCATTATAAGGTACCTATATAAATACACTTAATGAACGTCATAACAAATCTTATCAATCAGTGGAACTATTTATATATTTATGTATTCATCGGCTTTGAACGCCTCTTTTAGGATTATGTAGACCGAAAGAAAAAAGCCGGCGGGAAAAACTCCCGGCACTCTTTAAAAAAACTCGTCATACAAGTTATTAACGTTGTTGTATAGCTTTGGCACCCCAGAGAACACACGTGACATCTGTCGTGTATCAATATCAGGCCGCTGCCAACGGTTTACAAAACAGTAGCATTTAACTATACTTTTACATAATTGTACTAGAGACAGCCTAATGGAGTTAATTCGGTCCGAAAATAGAAGCAGGATACGTCATTTAAAATTATGATTAATTGGTTGAAAAAGCACCAATGAAATGCCAGTCAACCGCCAACTTTTTTACGACTAAACAAAGTAATATCTAACAGTAAATAAAACCAGACGAAAACTAGGAGCTGCTATTTGCAGTAATTCCTTTCCTTAAAGCGACTTGATTGCAACTTGCTTAACAAACTTTCTTATTACAAATCGAGAGAAGTTGGACTCTGAAAGAGAATAAGAAATAGAGAACCGTACGAGTATATAAGGATGCTATATTCAAGTGCATCCAAGCTGCATTTACGAGTACCTATGCTTTTAGAGTGAAAAAATTTATCCTGTCTGTCACCGGTTCGATTCCTGGAAGAAGTTTCAGTTATATTAATTTTTTTCTTGCCATTATC
>DWME01009223.1:0-11068 GCA_018244795.1 Parelbella ahira ahira | reverse complement strand
TTCCCGTACCGGGAATCGAACCCGAGCCTCCTGGGTGAAAGCCAGGTATCCTAGCCACTAGACCATACGGGATATACTAATAGGATTGAATTGTAGGATTAGTATCAAAACTATCAGTATGAAACACATTAGTGACACATATTCAAATAATATTACCGTAAAATCATACAACTATAATCCTAGATTACAACTATGGTCCAAATAAACTCAGTCACCTATTCACATTTAAGACTACAAGTACAGACATCTAGCGTAAAGTTAGGGATTTTTTTTGATGTTAATGGTTATAATTACGTGTTTTAATTTTAAAGATATACCCTATGTTTTTCCGAACAATGAGCTCGAGCGAGTTTAATAAGATTGCTTGCGTTTAATTGCTTGCTCACTGCAAACTTTAATTACAAAAAAAATGTTGCTTATTGTGTATTATAAAAAAAATAGTTATTATTAATACAATAGTATTGTTTGTGTTTTTTACGGTTGAATATTTGTCTACAAATGAAATGCCAGCTCATTTGATGACTAACGGTCTATTAAGTACTAAATAGTATAAGTTTATGTAAAAACTAGCAATTGTCAATCGGTAATTTAATTTGTAAGATGACATAGGTTTATTTTATTTATGATAGTGTGGTTTATTTTGAGTGGGAGTATTGAATAGTTTGTAAATATCAACATTTAATATTGTTACTGCTAGCGCCATCTAGTATAATTGTACTGTACCTAAGTGATAAACGTTAGACAAAAGTGTAGACTGCTTCCATGATTTGACGTTTGATTTAGATTTATCACGTAAATATTATATTATATCACGTTATTGGTGACTTAAGATGTTGTCGCCAATTTTCTTGTGCTTACACTTTGTAGATCGTGATTCGGTATTCGTCAAATGTAGTCTTAATTTTACGTTTTATTAGATAGATAATTTCAAATAAATTAGAAATAAAAAAATATTTACGTAGTTAAGAAAGAAATGGCATAGGTATACATAAAAATACCTGCTCAATAAGATCTCTCAGTTTTTGCAGTTTCTCATCGGCTTGCTTTCGGCGGGTTTCCAGTTGTTCCTGCTTCTTCTTCACCATGTTGTAAGTGGAAGTGATTTTCGGTTGCATTTCCTCAGTTTTATACACTGTAAAACAGTTTGCATATAAATATGATGATGTGTAGTTACTTTTTTTTAGTAAGTAATCAGTAAATGTATAAGAAAAAAGTCGCAATAAAATATAGGTACTAGTATAAATACTTGGTATTATTTTGATTACTGAGTACACGGAAGCTATTTAATTAAACGGACAGATCCCTTTATTGATATAGACTCGAGCTAAATATAGAAATTGATACTGGTCTTACAGTTCCTAAAAACATGTAGTCAGTTAGTGAAAATGGTTGTCGGTATTCCTTATACAAAATTAATTTATTAATATATAAGCTGTCGGCCACAATTCTTGTTACATTATATATACCTAGGTTTTCAATATTGGAGGTCATTTTCTGTGCGTCGTCTGCTAGTTTTGGTAACGTCTGAGCCCAGGCCTTGCTGCCCGCTAGGTCGTTACCAAGTTGCTGCATGATACCGACGGTAGACTTTACTGTTTTATTGACCTTATCAGCTTTGTCCACCTCATCCTCTAGGTTAACTTGTGGGGCGCTCGGCAGAGAACTGGGAAAAGTATAAGAATTTTGCACGCTTATATGGGTATACTACATGTATAAACATAATCAGGAAGGTATATCAATTCCGCCATGAATACAGTAAACCTTCTACAGTTTTGATTTAGATAAATATTTGCAAATATTAAAGAAATTACTTCTAAGCGATGTAAAGGTACTTGGGTTTTTTCAGCGTGTGTTACCTTATGTAACGTATATTGTGTACATTATGCAACGTGCCACTGAAACTGATATCTTAATAGGTATTATTGATTATTGTATATCCCATAGATAGCGTTTGGATAGGTTTCAATTCTTACAGTAGGATAGCATTGTTGACGTCGTCGGCGCTGGCTAGTGTCGTTCCAGCGTTGGAGAGACCCTGATGAGCTCGGGTGAGGTTTGGGCTCAGCTGCTCTTCGACCGTTTGGAGCGCCCGCGAAGCGCGGTCTGACAGCGTCAGAGAACGGTTTCGGACGGGGCTCACATCGTTCTTCAGAACGTCGTTCTAAACAAATATATCTTTTAAAATTCATCGATTTTTGCAAAAATTGAATTTATCATAAAAATAAAAGTAATTTCGTTGAGGATTCGAAAATCGATATTTTTTTAATTTAACAAGCGCTAGGTTGACTGTTTTCTTGAAACGATGTCGATCATCATCGTGAACAGCCTGTTCCCGCTGTTGCTGAGCATATGCCTCTCTAATAGCACGCCAGTGAGCTCGATCTTTGGCTCTTCGTTTCCAAATCAGAGTTTATTAAAAAGAAATCTTTAAGTTATGTGAAGTCTGCCAACCCGCATTTGGCCAGTGCGGCGGACTACTATCAATAAGAGAGGACACCCACGTTCCAACAGTAGAATGATAAAAGGGTCGGTACGAACATTACTAAAGCATGATGTCACAGCGGGAGCGAGAAGGTATTAGATGTGGAATAGTGCACTTACGATGCGCGTCACGTTAGCGATGGCGTCAGCGGCGTCGTCGGCGGCGCGCTTCGCGTCGCCGATCTCCTGCACGATGGATGAGTAGGCGGACGCGGCGCTGTACGCGTGCTGCGTGCGCGTGTTGTTGTTCTCGCGCTCCGCCAACGCGCGGAGCTTCTCCGCCTGCACCAGCGAAACAATAAACGGGTGTCCGGCAATAGGTTCACCCTATCGCATGCGACATATGATATAACTGGTGAAACTGGCACTACCTTGTCGGGGAAATATAGGCGTTGTGTTACGTCAATAGCGAACTAAATTTACACTTAAATGTCTTAATAACACAAACCAATAGCAATAGCGTCACTGTGATTGCTTACAGAAGTGTCGCTATTTCTTAAGCTTATATCAATATGCACACGTTGTGCGTTATCCATTTGCCTAACCTACCTGATAAATTAACAGAGTAATAAATAATTTTCTCGGAATTTTTTTTTGCTTTTCTTATGTTCTCCGTGCACAAAATTGTTAAATAAATAAGTATAGGCGCGGTAGAAATAACAGCGGCGTCATGTTTCTAGCCGTAGACAAGGAATTTAACCATTTTATAGGGTGATACAAAATACGAGTGGCAATTACCCTGTCCCTCAGTCCACTGGCGTGATTCAAAGCGACGTTAGTGAAGTTAGTGAGCTCCGGTATATCACCAGCGAGCGCCTCGAGTCTGTCCTGGATGTCTGTGTTGGCGTTGTTGATGTCGTTGAGCGCTTTGGTGGAATTCTTCACAATCTCCACAACCAACATGTTGCAGAACGTTGCGTTGCTTATGTCCGTAGCCGCGTCGATCAGATCTTTCATTGCGGCACTGTTCACTTTCGTCACCGACAGTACTTTGTTTCCGAACTTTGATACTCTGCAAAGTAACTTCGTTTAACAGTAATAAAGGTGTTGGTATTCATTGGTAGATATATATGTATAACTAGGGACAAGTGTGGTCCTTTGCCTACCTCTTCGGAGAAAGTGATGTTCTGTTACGTTAGTAGTAATAAATTATCATACTTCCTAATTTATAAATCATAGTTTTTAAAAATAAACGCAACTAGGGAAGGCTATTGACCATTTATAGCACGTTACAAATTAACCGAGCACATTGTCTAGCCTTATACACCGTTATAGCTAGCTATAATTAGTAAGCCGGTAATGGTAACTGACATGTGTGAATTAAAATTTTAAATTAAGATAGAAGGATCAGTTATGGTATTTATATCTTCACAGTCATTTTCACAGAAGACAGACGTCGGAAGGCCTCTGAATAATACCTGTTTTTGGCGTTAAGTTTCTCTGCGTCGTCAGCGGTGCGCTGTGAGAGGACTGTGTATTCATACATTTCGTCCAACTTCTTCTTGAGTTCTCGAGTCGCATTAACGAGGTTTTCAAATTTCTGAAATCGAGAATATGAAACCTCTTAAATTATTTATCGTGTTCTTACATTGAGTATTATTAACATACTCGATTATTAATACATATATCAAATATGTGAGCGACGATAGTATGTGCTTAGTTTCATTGTAATGATGTAACTTACCGTACTGTATTGCTGTGTATAAGCGAACGTGTATTAGGAGAGTAAATTGATGTACAAAGATCACGTAAATTGTGTAAGAATATATTTGGCACTTGGTACTCATTGAGTGTCCCGTGAGGGATCGGACGTAATGGTATGATAATAACAATAAGAATAATTTAAAAGTTTTATATAAGCCTTAGGTAGCATCATTATAATATACATATTAGATATATACATGCATTCTAACCTTAGCTTGTTCGTTGACGGGCGACACGAACACGTTCATGCGTTCTATTTGTTCGGTCGCGTTTGTGAATGCGTTCAGGGCCTGCAACTCCTTCGGTTCTAGATTTTTGTCTGTAACATAACATTCTCATTAGGATATTTCAACAGTAATAATATTTTACTAAAACTGGTATAATTGACAAAAAAAAATGTAAATAAATGTGAAAAAAATCGACTATTCTAGGTCTTGTAGTTACATTTATAAACCGTTGTAGCCGGTTTAATTACAAATATGTTTGCGTGATTCTGTATGTTCGTGATAATTATAATTAAAACGAACAAACAGTAACAGAACTTGAATCTAACTCCTAATCAAAAGGCGGTCTCAACCTGTCTATTTAGGTAAAAGCATTACTATGTATGTATGTATATGTATGGGAGTTGTATCTAATAGAACTACTATTTAGACATGTGTTATCGTTTAGAACTTAGCGACAGAAACATACAAATCCTTTCCCTTTCTAAAGCTCTTCGACTGCGCGTTATGTTACATGCCAAATCTCACCAGCGATGTCGCTCTTGATCTGCCGCGCTTCAGTCAAGGCCGAGTCCACTTTCGGCTGCTGACTGAGTTCGAGTCCGGTCGCTAATTCCGCGACATGCTTCACCAAATTCGTCGCCTTCTGGCTGTTTTCTTTCGCAGACGACAGGATCATGTCAGCGTCGTCGGCCAGCTCGGCAGCCCTGCTGATCTGGTTGTCGCTGTCCGTGGCAGCGAACTCCGCCTGTTAAATGGACGGCCATTGGTTGGTGTGTTCACATCGCGTAAAGACCCTTCAAATCTAGTTGTGATTTGTTTCATTTTCTTACAATATACTTTTTGCGACATACTTACAGATCTTAACAGATTCTTTGCGTTTGTCTCCACACCCTTTACAGCGGAAGTGACTTCAGAAAGCTCTACGTTTTTCAATTCGGCAACTTTTGGTTTGAGAAGTTCAGTTTGGTTTGATATGTAGTTGAGCCTTTGAGTGGTAAAGAATGAGTCCGCCTTATCCTATAAAAGTAATAAACATTGTAATAAGATTATGACAAAAATATATAATTTACACCTTAAAATGCATCTAGTTTATTACCTTGAATTCAAGAGTTTCGTTAGACAAAAGATAACTCATATCTTCGATGGTAAAGATGAGTGCGTCGGTACAGGAGTCACATTTCTGACAACCCTCCTGAGGTATTAACACCCATCTGAGACAATTAAAGGAAAACATGGTGTATAGATTATTATGCCATTCTTAATTTAAGGTTTTCGCTTTTTCTATGTGATAAACAAAAAAAAAATTAAAATTAATTCTTATTTATTTAGACGAAATATTAATTAATAGAAACTACTAACCATTATTAGACATTGTAAAACAGCCTGATTTTTTATACATAGTCATTATTCAGTTTTTAATTACACACAATTAAGTTTCGTGATAAGTCCGTCACAAACAATATAATGCCTATGTTTCATAATAATTTGAATTAAGAATTGATGTTTTGAGGTTATCCATTTAATGAGAGGGAGAAACATAACGGCTAATATGCTAATTAATATTGTATTATTATTAATTTGTATTGTATTAATATAAGTTATTTTTAAGAACTTACCTTACAGGGCAACGATCACACTTTTCCCCAATAACACCGGGCAAACACTCGCACTGGCCGGTGGCATTACACATGAAGCCGACGGAATATCCAGTGTTACAGTTGCAATCTATGAACAACAAAAAAGTTTAAATATCGTCAGGTCAAACTTTCGCTGCCAATTCTATTTCATATTGATCGTATATCTGCGTCTATGGCCTTTTGTACATTGAAAAAAAATGAAATGATGAATAAAATTGACGTTGTTCTAAGGAAGAAAGAAAAACATAGGTACCAAAAGCCGTTTGGTGAAACTATTGACATCAGGCAAGCTAAAGTTTGCCCAGGATAACTTTAGCTAAATCTGCTAGTTTTAATATATAGAAAATTCCATATGTTACATTTTAGATAACTGTTTAAATTTGTCATTAATTACCTACGGTATAGGAAATTCAAGTAGGTCTATGTGAAAACAGTATCATCAAAGGCATGCAACACTCACGATCGCATCCAACCCTGGTATAGTTCCAATAGCCGGCCGCGCACTGGTCGCATTGCTTGCCCGTCACACCTACAGCGCATCTAAAATAACATTGTACTTATTATAATATTTAATTCTGTCTTATCCTGTATAATCATCATAACTTTATATAAAATTTACATCAATAAACTTATTTTACCATATATTTTACTGGACAAGTATGATTGCTAGAATGATTGAGAGCGTTAACGTCGAACGTTCTTTACTAAGGCGGTAGTACTGTTGTTCATGGGTTGGACTGTTCGGCTGTACGTACTTGCACTGTCCGGTGTTATCATCGCATTGCGTGGACTCGGAGGCGATGCCACAGTTGCAGGGAGTGCAGCCCTGGCCGCTGTTCATGCCCCAGTGGTTGGGTGCGCAGCGGTCACATTTCTCGCCGATGACACCAGGTCTACACACGCACGTGCCGGTGGTCGGGTCGCAGCGTTCCATGCCGAACTCATCGCACACGCAAGCTGTTAGTCGAAACAATATAATCAAGCTTTTCGGGACTCAACATAATCAGAAATTAACATGCCCCTAAGCTTAGTGGTGTGTTTGAGGAGACAAAAACATTGATTGTTCGTGGTATACATGTATAGCTATAGCACGTACAGTTACGTCGCTACTCACGAGTGCTAATTTCTATATTTCCCTTGTGAAAATAATAAGACTTGTAAACCAAACTCTGCCGTATACAATGCAAAAATTGACTTAGATGCAGCTGATAGACTTACCAGTACAGTTCTTGGAGAAAATAGCGTCTCCAAAGAAGCCCGGGGCGCACAGATTGCAGGCGGCGCCGGCGGTGTTGTTGACGCACTTGAGGCAGTCGCCGGTGATGCTGTCGCACGAGCTGGGGTCGTCCACGTTGATGTTGCCGGAGCAGTTGCAAGGTCTGCAGTAGTCCCCTGGGCACAACGTAACGCAGCATAGTGTACAAAACCGAACGTTACTGAAACTCTTATGCTGATTAAATTGAAAACGATTTGAAAAAAAAGACTAGATTAAAAGTTCGAAGTTGCAAATGAAGTTTTTTAGCTAACTACATAAATATGCTCATATATAGAGTGGTAACTCAATTTATTTAAACCATCCGCGTATATTTTACATAAAGAAATTGATACTTACGTATGTATTAACCACATCAAGAGAGCTTGATAATCATTCAATTCGATTATTTTAGAATGCCATATTCAACCACTATAATTTATATTATATGCCAATACATAATATAAACTATTAATATAAGAAAAATGCCAACAAATATTTATGTACCAATATTCTCAGGTTCGCCGTAGTAGCCGGCCGCGCAGAACTCGCATCTGACCCCTCCGTATCCCGGCTTGCACACGCACGATATCAGGGACCCGTTCTCGCTCAGGTCGCAACCAATGGCGAAACTACATACATGGCCGGATTAAATATTTGTACTGTTAATATATCCGATATACTGCTATACAACAGAATGTTTCTTTTTAATTATCAAAAATTTGCACACAATTCAACAAATCAGTTTCATTCTTTATTCAAATATCTTATTTACCACTACGGATACAATTATTATGTATTTATCCAATAGATACGTAGTGTATCGGATATAGTATAGAACATTTATAATCAGGTGCCCAGAGGATACACATTGCTTACGTGACTTTAATATCATATTTTATAGTTACAAGCTCAGGGATGAATTAGTGCTCTTTGTATGCCAATATGTAACTAAAAAAAAAGTCGTATTAAAGATAAACAACAGACGCGAAATTACTCATGTATTCGTGACTGTAACCGTTTGTAATTTATTAGAATTATAACCTCTTTCGTTTATAAGTCGTTTGTGGTCAATAATTTCAGGTGAATAAATAATATAAATATGTAATGAGCTTTGTAAATCTGTAAATTCTATAACGGTGATTTTTCAGAGTTGGTACTGGAAGTTCTGAATTAACACTAACTTGTTAGAGGCGTATGGCATAGGGCAGGCGCAGATGAGGCAGTCCCTGGGCGTGCCTATGGTAGCATTGCCATGATACCCGGGGATGCAGTGTTCGCAATGGTCGCCCATTGTACTGTCCGTGCACTCCTGGAATGTTCGAGGAATATAAATACAAATGTTAAACATTATCAGCCTGTTTTAGTTCACTGGTAGTCACAGGCTTCCCCTAAGGAGTTTTTGCCTTTTATCCCCATGCTGGGCGAGCGGGTTAGGGACCGCTAAGCACAGGTTTTTGTACCGCTTACACTGCTGTCCGTGAGTCCGTGCTGTCCGTATTCGTTACAGTAACATCGTAATTGGTTTATCACTGCATCAAAAATGTTAACAGATGAGTTTTAGGCTGAACAGAATAAGTTAATAAGAAACACAATGTAATTTCAAAAAACTCTCATAGAAATTTGAGGTCAGATATTTACTTACTTAGAATTGAATTAACGTATGGAAATTAATCTCACCAAGCAAATGCCAGTGTTAACGTCACATTCTTTAGAATGGCCGTTGCATTGGCAGGGCACGCAGAAACCCGCGTGTGGGCCAGAGCTCAGCCGGTAGTAACCTTCAGCGCACTGCTCACAAGAGAGGCCCCGGTAGGCCTTAGGACATTGGCAAAACTCCACAGACGACGCCCGCTTGGTACCATCAGCATAATCTTCCACACCGATATCTAATGTGACCGCGATTAATCTAAGGAAAATATTAAAAAAAAACAGTGACATTATATCGTAAATAGACACGGATATATCAGGTGTTTAATCATATTTAATTAATATAATCGGAACCCTAATAATAGGATTCCATGGGCAGATTCTGGTAATGGAACCATAAAATACATAGATTGAAAATCAAAAATGAACACAGCTTACCTGGTTGTAACAGCTTCGTGCCAGTAGGTGGCCCGGATGTAGATAGACGTTACGTTGACAAGGACATTCATGAACTGGTCGCGGGTCACTGCTGAACCGTCCAGATTCGTGAACTCTTCCTCCGCTATTCGGACGCTGTGCATCCAGTTTACGAGCGACGGCGGCTGCTCTACGCTGTTGTGGACTATGTAGCCGTTCGCGCCTCCGATGATGACGTCAGCGGCCGCGATGGCACGTCCGTCGTCTCGGGTCGTGTAGAACACGGAGTAGGTGAGGTAGCCCCCGTACGATGTGAGACGTTTACCTGTGGCAAAGGACAACTTTTTAAACATTGCATATTAATGAGGCGATTAAAGTTATTCTGATTTCTGTAATATAAGTACATATTGTTCAACGCTAATTACGAATATGCATCGTTTAAACGTAAAATGCATATATTTGTAGCGATATAAATTAAAAAATCAAGTGCAATTACATGTAGTTTCAACTTTATGTGGGTAGTACGAACCAAGGTAGTAGTCGGGAGCGCCGAAGTAGACTACTTTTTGCGAGCCGTCGTCACTGCTGACTATCTCAGCGCCGATCACGGAGTCGTTGAGGACAATGGGCCCGATGGTTTGTGGGAATATATTCAAAGTACGATTCGCCTCGATGTTCACCAGGTACCAGTCGCTCATGCCGTTGATCTTTAAAATTGTAAATCGATATTTTATTTTTGCACATTATGTGCATAAATCACTTGTGAACGTTTCCGAAACCGGTGTGGGTATGAAGAGATTGATGAATGTATAAATACCACAGCATATATAAAATAAAGATAGCATATATAAAGATAAAGACAGACACTTAGTGCTCTCTGTCTACCCTGAAAGGGATTTCGTGTGATGATATAATCACTATAAGGTAGAAGTGTTAGGCAGAATCTACCATATACATAGCTGTAACATTTATATTGCTGTAACATTTGTATATGCTTTTATTATTCCGGTAGAGTATTTATTTATTTGTCCTTTATTGTTGGTACCTCAATATTACATACCTCTGCCCAAGACAAATATGAGCTCGCGCATCTCGTAGTTTTCCCGAAGCAGTAACACTTGGTGCATCCGTCAGGATTGTCCGCTTGAAGGTTGAAGTACTCTTCTCTGCAAGTGTCGCAAGCCTGTGGAAAGTGGGTGGCATGTCATAAATATATGGACATGGCGTGTGCATTTTTAAAAGAAATAATACTGGTCTAATCATAAATGAAACTAAGCGACCTCGTTGATATAATCTATTTGGTATATATTAATATAATGGTGACTGCCTCGTTGGTCGAGGGGTTGCAAGCGCGATTGGCGATCGGGAGGTCTTGGGATCAAATCCCGGGTCGGGTGCTATTGGATTTTTCTAATTTAGAATTTTTAGTAGGGACTCGGAGTATGGGTCTGTGCCCGATGAATGGCAATACGCTCACCACCTATTCCATGGTACTTAAACGTAACTGACGAAATGTGACGTGACCATATATTGATATGACACACGTGATATTACGTTTATAAAGGTAGTTGGCGAAAATTGTTAGTCTCATGTAAATGTTTTAATAACGTAGGTAACAGTCGGTGTTCAAGAAGATACAGTAAATTTAAGGATAATTTAGAATATTATATGTATAAAGTTTACTTCTTAGAGTCTATTAT
>DWME01009222.1:0-11068 GCA_018244795.1 Parelbella ahira ahira | reverse complement strand
AGGCGCACCGTGAGTGTCCACGTTTCAGCTCCGTATGTCATGACTGGTAGGACGCACTGGTTGAAAACTTTCGTTTTTAAACTCTGCGGTATGGACGACGAGAAGACTCCACGTAGTTTACCAAATGCTGCCCAGCCCAGCCGAATCCTCCTCGTATAGCGTATTAATAATTATTTAATAAAAGTTAATTGTTAACATTTGTAATTTCTACTGGCTCTGTTTTACCTGCCACATATTCTCACCGTAACCTTCGAATAATTAAAGTTTGCCATTAGGCATTACGTCCGGTATTGTAACCTAGCGTCCGGTTAACAATAAATAGTAAATAAATAGAACAATGAATGAATGAGAACCGTCCATTAAGAAAATCGAAAAATTATAAGCATCACATTTCAGATAACTTTTGATGAAGTTAAAAAAAAAAGTTGTATAATCCATTGTGGATTTTAAATTAGACACTAGACTAAACTCCACACATTTCCGAGAAGTAAATGGTGGGAACAATAAAGACCCAACAAAAGTTCAAACCGACGGTCGGAACAAAGAGATTTCATCCGAATGGGTACTTTTGACTACAATGTTCTTTGTCGACTTTTGACTTGCTTGATGACTCTCTGCGTCATTGAGTGCAACCCTTTTATATTTCTTTTTAATCTTTTATACTTTTTCATTACTGCACATTGGCGCCAGTGCAGTCGAGTAGACACCAGAAAAAGTGAAAAAGGTCCCCTTTTAATAGCCCAACTCAACAAAACATTTCAGTATCTTTTAATGCAAAATATTTTTATGAACAGAACAAAGTAAACTCTTTGTTCATCCATGTAGGTAGTCATTGAAGGACAAACACAAATAAATGGACATTCTGATGATCTGGTGAAGCGTACACGAAGTACTACACTCCTCTACCTACTTCTTCGGGGATTAAGCGTGTGAAGTTACGTTGTTTTAAAGGCCGTATTACATAATATCAGAAGGGTTTTCTAATATGGCTAACCAAATACATGCAAAAGGTTGTTCAGTTACCCACATTGTTGTTTACAAGACCTATCAAAGCACACACGGACACACATATATAAATATTTTTCAATTTCATTATCCACTGCTGGACATAGGCCTCTCCAATGGCACGACACTGAGCTCGATCTTCAACTCTTCATATCCAAGCACTGCCAGCCACTTTGCGTATATCGTCACACCACCTAGCTGGAGGGCGTCCTGCGCTACGTTTGCCAAGTTGCGGTCTAGGTATTTGTACATAAGTATACATATATATACACACAAATATTTCTAATAAACTTTAATATGTAAACATACAGGCAGTAATTCGTACAGAAAATGCATACTGTCTTTTGTGTCGTATTTATGAACTTTTCAATGAGCGTAGTTCAAAAATAATCTTTGATTTAAAACTGATCCGTCGACGATCTCTCCCGTGTTTGCTAGTAATTGAGAAGTGCACTAGCTAGATTTTAACGAGTTTCGCTTGAATACTCTCCAACAGCAATTATTATAACCAGTCGGAGTAGTAACTGAATTTTCAGCTGTAACTTTTAATTGTTCTTTCTGGAACTGGCGCGGTTACTTACCGATGTACATAATTACTGCGTAACCTGCTGGGACGTTTACAAGGTTAACTTGCTAGTGTCACCATAATTATTGATGGCAGTGAGAATGGGATAAATTTGGAAACATTTTTGGATCTTATTTATCTATCATATGATATTAGCATGTTTAATAGCTTTACGCATTTCCCTTACGGTGTAAGCAGAGATTATCGAATCCAACATATCTATATCCTTATAGCCCTGACGTCTATCTTTCACATTCATCAGGCTCTCTTACACGAACCCCAGTCCGGAGACTTCTGCTTTCTTCAGTCAGTATTTGTAAATATAAAATTATATAATACAACACTAACGCAACGCCCATTCATTTAAAGCATATAAAATTGCAAAACCTCCCTTTCAAGATCGTTTTTTCAAAATAATTGATTAACTCAGCATATTATCTGTTATTGCTTTGATTGATATAACTACGCTTAACCTGCTTCAGTGCCTTTTCATTATTTATGTGAAAAGGGTAGTGCTTGCTACCTTTTTCGTATTTACTAACAAAGGAGAAAGCAGCAGTCACGAGAGGTTGATATCATTTATCAAATATTATTTTTACTAGCAGTTCCATTATTAAGTGGACACCCTAGCTGTTATGAAAGTAAGGCAAGAAGAATATCTAACTATTTCACGTTTCTTACTCGACTTCTAGCGCTTCTTCTGAGACTTCGCGGCGAAACTTTAGCGACGAGTCTAGACTAGCGAAATATTTAACTACTTAAAATGGTACAGTTTGCTAGCGTAATTAAATATAGTTAAAGGACAGACTAATTTACTGTTCTACTAAAAGATTTTGCTTGTCTGTTTTAAAAAGACAATTTAACATTGCTTTTCATTTTCACAAGGAAATGTGCCGTTCGATAGCATTTGTATGGTTATATGTAGTTCTAAAAAAAACGTAACATCACGTCTGTAGTCTCTGAAAGGGACAGAGGAGTGTAGTATACTCCCACGTTTCATCAGTTACGTTTAAGTCTCGTGGAATATATGGTGAGCTCATTGCCAACAACGGGCACAATTCCAGACTCCGAGTCACTACAAGAAATTTTAAATTTATAGTTATGGGTTATGATAGTTCGGATGCAAAAAATCCCTAAATATGGACCTCTTATTAAATATCTTAAAACTTCGATGGCAGGCTAAGCTCTAAGCCGATGAAATTATTGTTATTATAGCGTGACATGAAATCCCTTGAGAGGTAGCCTGGGAGCAGCGACTGTCAAATATGCTCTATCTTTATACATCTGACCTACTTCTTCTACATTTCTCATTCTTCATACATGCATGCTAGTCTCGGTGTCTTCTGACTCCTCCATCCACTGGTATCTGACCTATTTGGCCAAAATACGTGAGTCTTGGTCTCCCTCGATATCCAATGACATTTACACTGTGTGTATATTTCGTCACTCTTTGACTTGCCATTCATTTTATATGATCCAACTATAGGAGGACCAACCGTTCTCATTTTTACACTAACACTCCACTTCTCAATATCAGTTGCTTATGTACCTAAACGTCTAGTACACTTCAATAGTAAAGAGAAACAGTCTGAAGCAAAAAATCTTGAGAAGCTTACGAAGTTATAATAATTCAGAAAGTTGGATGAATATAATTAGTACCTGGGGAAAGCTCACCCTGGGCGCAGCTCAGCCATTAAGCAAAATAGAACTTGTTCCAACGTCGGTGCTGAGTTACCTTTAATTAAGATGTCTCTAAGAGTTCTGTTTCACTACCTGCCACATTTATATTTCAGTTTTACAATTATAACAATGTTAATTTACCGTGTAGACATTCATCCTTTATTGAATAGTGGAGAATGTCATTAGACATTAAGTCCGCCCTTTATTACTTGGTTTTAAGTAATGAACGAACACTAAATAACAAAATGAGATATTATTAAGTTCAATATTAATTCGTCTAATAGTTCCTAGTAATCTTAGCAAAGTATTATATTCCAAAATATTTTTCAAATATCATCAACATCATCAGCCCTTTCATCGTTCGAGAAACAAGGGTCTACTCTTAGTACAACTACACTTAGTAGTTCTGTCCAATTGCAGGTCGACAAAGAAATAACTGTTATACTCGTATATATTTAAATATAACTGTTATCTACAAAAGTGCGCGCAAAAAGAGTGCGCAATTGAGATATTTAGGTCGCGTTTTGGGATTCATAGTTCCCTAAATTCTCCTATTACAGGGCCTACTGGCAATAAAATAGAAACCAATAAAACGGATTTTATTCCCTGGTAGCAGGCTATCGAGAAATCGTCGAAACCTTTCATTTTCCCCACATAATCGACTGTATTGAAAATGGGCATTCCTTACAGACGAACGCCCAAAGAACAAATCACCGATTTAAAATGTATTAAACGAATAAATTAATTATATATCTTACACTTTGACTGTCTCGTCGGTCGAGTGGTTGCAAGCGCGATTGCTGATCGGTAGATTCTGGGTTCAAATTCCGGTTCGGGTACTATTGCATTTTTCTAATTTAGAGTTTCTAGTCGTGTCTTGGAGTCTGGATCTATGCTCGGTCTATGGCAATAGCCTCACCGCCTATTCCGTGGGACTTAAACGTAACTGGTTAAACGTGGGAGTGTACTACACTTCTATGCCTTACCCTTTCGGGGATGACAAGCGTGATGTTACGTTTATCTTACACTTTTTTCACTGTCTCGTTGGTCGTTTGTCGAGTGGTTGTACAGTGCGATCGGGAGGTCTTGGGTTCGATCCCTGGATCAACTACTCTTGGGTTTTTCTAATCTGAAATTCCCATTAGTAGCTCAGAGTCTGGATTTGTGCCCGGTGCTTACACATTATTCAACAGTAGGACATAAACGTAACTAGTAAAACGTGGGAGCAAACTACGCTCCTATTCCTACTTCTTCAGCGATTATAGGTTAATGCTACGTTTATATTTTCACCAATTATCAAGACAAGAGTTAATACACACTTGGATCTCCGATATCGGCACTGGATCTCGTTCACCGTGAAGTTTGTAGAACGTATGACTATTAAAAAATACTTGATAATCTGATCTTTGCTCTTTTC
The DNA here is from genome assembly GCA_018244795.1 of Parelbella ahira ahira. Lineage (NCBI taxonomy): Eukaryota > Metazoa > Arthropoda > Insecta > Lepidoptera > Hesperiidae > Parelbella > Parelbella ahira. The sequence continues at coordinate 6,401 of DWME01009222.1, read as the reverse complement.
ATACTGAGACGAGACATGTATCTAACAATGGAACGAAGAAACGGTTGGGGGACGATTAGTCGTCATTCTCCTCTGATGGTGAATGATAACGTTTATTACATTTATTATAATACTTTAATTTGAAACAATCCTCTCGATTCAGTTTGAAAGCCATGATTATATATTCAACCAGTGAACCTTAGAGCGCATTGTTGTCGTCATTGAATAGTGCAGTAACTAGATATTGTAACTTCGTTATATTTTAGTGTCTTAACCATTCAAATGAATAATAAACAAATGAAAAAAAGGATATGTATAATCAATTTACTATTAGAACTGTATTTTAACATACAACTAGCTCCATTTGATATCAACTAGGCATATGAAATTGTATACATGTCTACTTGTCTATATAATTAATAAAAATAAATAATTTGTCTATGAACAGCCACGTAATACGTTTTATTAAACTACACAGTCTCTTTATCATTTGTTTTGGTCTCGTTTACGATATCAGTTGAAGAATAGTGATAGAAAAATTAAATAATTCCATAATTAATTTATATTTCAAGCAAATTAATTTTAAATAAATGAGTATCTACCCTTATGGTCATCTGACCTCAAGCAAGAGCCGGTGCTATGGTCTCTAGACGGTTGATAAACTATACATAAGCATGTTGATATATTGTTATATAAATACTTTTTTAGACTTACACAGAACGACTACTTGTGTTCAACACACAAATATTCTTCCAGTCAGTCAATAATTTAAATTAAAAACAAGATAAATTATTTAAATTCAAAGAAATACTGTCTTCTGTCTGCACTCTTGTATTACAAAGGTTGTAAAAGAATGGCAATAAAACGAGACCCGCTCTCCTGATATTTGACTGCGAAGGTAGCATTTCTTTACTGTGTCATTTCTTTTTACGTGCTCTCTTATGACTTTTGCAGGGACCTGTTAAGATACTGACCAAGTAGTATTACAGTTGAATTAATCAATAAGAAAACACGACATCACGCCTGCGATCCTCGAAGAAGCAGGCAGGGGAGTGTAGTATACTCCCACGTTTCACCAATAATATTTACGTCCCACCAAGGAATAGGAAGTGAGTTTATTGGTATACATGCAATGGACACAAATCCAGACTCTGAGCTATTTCTAGAAATCTCTACAAGTCTAAGTTAGAAAAATCTAATTCGAGACATTAGTGAATAAATAACGTTTTTCAATTACCGGATTATACGCTTGTCCATGGACGTATGTAGGTATGTGCTATTTATGTTCTACGAGTAAAACGATACAGGATTCAGTAGTAAAGTTGAGCGAATGAATAAATAACGTTTTCCATTCACTGGACTACACTAGGATTGTTTTGTAAGTGTGTGTGCTAGATGCAAGTAATAATATACAGTACACAGTAGCAGAGTCGAATGAATGAATAAACGATCTATTTCATTCAATGTGCCACCTGCATTTTCTATAAGTGAGTGCCGGATAAAGGTAAAATGCCCTAATTTTTCCAATCAGATGCTGTATATAAAGATAAAATTACTAAACACTTCTTTATGTTTTGTCGCGAACCGTGGCAAAGCGAATGTCTGTTTTTATGGATTTAATCTACGTTTGAAGAATTCGCGGGAAAATTATCAAGGACGCGAAGGTGACAGCTAAACACAGATTAATAAAACCATAGATTCTATCAAAATAAGTGCTCTATGTGTTTTTCCTTGCTAAAAGCTGTGTATTTAATAATAACATTTTATGTGACATCAGACGCACATTGCTTGTCAACATATTATATCCGGTTGGAAAATATCGAACAAATAACTGATGTCATTATTTTTGTATACATTATTATGAATAATATTACCATTTTTATAAGTAGTATTATTATTAATATTTACTGGTTAGATAGAGAGCAATAATTAAAACTAAAACAATTGAGAATAGCTCAAATTTATACACCATTGTAATAATGTACTAGAAATGGCTAATGAATTAGGTGAAGAGCTAGCAGGAGCACAGTAAATACGATAATCATGTCTGAATGCAAGGCAATTTACAGCGAGTGGCGCGAGGTGTACGGATGTGCTGTACGAGGGCCAATTATGAGTTATAATGAAATGTGCTTGTGTTGTATGATGTATATTCTCGTTTGAGAATAATCCCGCTCTCATATTAAAGAACGCAATAAACATTATTTGTACATTTCTGTCCTTGACGCGGTTTTCTCTTGTAGTTTTGTAGTAGTAACAAAATATGAGTACTTATATCTAAATATAGGTAAATTATAGATCGTAATGGATTACGCGATGCGTTTTCTCGTCTTTCGTGTTCATTGGGGTGGAATTACATATATATAGAAGGAATAAAAAAATCAAACCCTTTTATTGAAATACAAGCGCATTTTTTTGTGTTAATTATATAGTTTGAGTTCAGATAGATTCTGAAACAAGCTTAAGTACTTACCTACATTTTATTACAATCTACTAATTAGGTATAAAAGAAACTATATGCTTATGTCTATAAACAATACATAATATTTAATAACGCATAAATATATATAAATATAATAGGGAAAGTAGGTAGAGTGAGAATCTTGAGGTGAATTGCAATTCACTGTGAATGGGGAGAACGCGGGGAGGCTTTCCCATTAAAGGCTTATTACAAATTCTAAAGATTTACGGATCTAACTATTACTTTCGTGCGTATTCTCAAGAACTAAACGTTTGTGTTTCTAGTTTTATTGAAATAACATGTAAATAGACGTTAAATTAGTTATCACATAATAGGTTTTCACACTGTCTAAATCCCTTGCCAAAAATGTTGACCGGAATAGTTCGATCTGTGACGACAAGGCTCCTCTTCTCTTCTAATTTTTAAGAGTATATAATGTACCTACATATTTCCTTTATCTGTGTAATAAAGAATAAATACGTATAACATACCATCACTCAATCAATAATGGAACTTCCCGGCAAGTTTTCCAGAGATTCAGTAAGACGCCCCAAGCCGAAGGTGGGATGTAAAACAAAATATTTATACAGTGATCACAAGAAGTTTATCAGTACACAATTACTGTTTGCCCTTATGATTATCATAACATCGGAAGCACATTCCTTGCGTTGAGAACATAACTTTCGATACGATGTTGTTTCGAAGTAACTACAGAAATTCTCCAAGGAAGCCTCGGGGTTGTGAAGTTAATAAGTCTCGGAACAATTTCTATTGATTTGAAGGTTGCCGCAACAAATATCGAACTTAGGTTACAATGCTTGTATATTATAATGTCATGATTTACTCAATGTGACTGCGATTTAACTCATACAAGTGAGAATTTTTCATTCTTCTTTGTAATACAAAAACAAATCCAGTTATGACTACCGAATCGATTAAAATTCGAAAGTAAAATAATCGAATTATGTTATCATGCAATTATTGCTCAGAGTCTGGATCTGCGTCCGATGCGTGGCAATAGGCTCACCACCTATTCCGAAATGTTTATTTTTTAGTGTTCTAATTGTTATAATTATATTGGAAATTATTGCGGTTGGAATTATTATTCGAGAGTAAAATAATCGAATTGTCGTACCAATATTAGTCTATCAGTATTATTATTATCGGCCGGTCGTAGTCCATTAGAGCGCCATCGTGCTGTGCCCTCGACTTGCCGTATCCAGCTGCCTGCAGCCTTTCGCAGATCTTCACCTCAGCCGGGGGGCAATAGTAGAACTGTATTATTAATATTTTCAACATTTTAAAAGATTCTTTCGACATATTATAAATAAACGCTGTGGTTATCAAAATGTTGGAGGCAATTAGCGGAAAGCAATTAGGATTTACCTCGCGCCGGCAGCTGACTGGAATGTCGTAGAAAACTAAATTAACTATAAGTCTAACACTTTTAGCGAGTTTCGTTAAAATTCATTCGTTCGAATAAAATTAAGGCTGTGTAATTTATATCTGGCTCTAGCAAGTGCCGTGGGAATTTTGCACTTGACTGAGGGATTTAAAGATTGGAACTCTGAAGCATATTTGCGACTCCAATTAATTTTTTAAAATATCTATTAAAATATTGTAATATACGCGATATATTATCTGTATCTATATTATGTATAAGAGATACATGCATACATATATCCGATGTTGGCCGATGTGGACGTCTGAAGTATAATTTTATATGAATAGAGACATTAATGTAGACAAAACACATCAGGTCCGTGATGTTATTTACCACCCGGTGTTCTCTGTATACCCCATAAAAGACCTAGTGTGGTGATATAATAATACATAAAAGCACTATTATTAATATTTGCTAATGGATTGGAAAAACGCTTCGGTTTCAAGCAGCGACTGAAGAGATTAACTTTAAGCAATGTTAGCTGTTTCGTAATATTTTCCCTTTATAACTTTTTACAATAATTTTTTTTATCGTATTACATTTGTAATTAGTAGTGTTTGCGGTCCTTTCTGGCTAATTTTGTCGGAGCAGTTAAAAATATTCATAACTTTTTTTTTATAAAACATTGGCACGGGATGAAAAATTTTTTAAACAATCATACATAAAAAGTAATAAATTAAAGGTTCATAACCATTTGTTGAAAAATCACTGGTATTTAAAGAATTTTCATCTTTAACGAAATAAGTATTAAAATCAAAAAGTTTGATTTTGGATGAAGGGCGATACGGTCGTTTCTAAAACCGACGTGCGTATAAGAAAAGAGTGATAAGCCGTAGAAGACTTGCACTTGATGTCTTCTGCCTACCTTTTAAGAGACTTAGGGTGATAATAATATTTAAAAGGTCTGAAGCAATAACTATCAATAAACCTTCAAGCCAATATCAAATACGAAATTTATAACTTTATTGGAGAAACGTCCACCTGCAACTTACGTAAGAAGACTATGAAAGTTTAATTCTCACTTAGAACAAGTTGTCTTATCGAAGGAAAGTCTTCGGGAGCTTATAGAAGCTACTACTTTAGACTTTTTAGACATTTTACAGCTTGCGTCATAGCTTTATGAAGAATCAAGCGCGGTTTTCTAAATAGATTTTACAGTAATCACTCTCTTCATACACACAACGGCTTCGAAACTTCTGACTCTCCCTTCTATCAGTATCTGATATATTTGGTCAAGATAGGTGAGTCTTCGCTTCCCTTGACATTTTTATTGTATACCAGTTTTGTCATTGAGGAGCCAGGCGTGACGATATAACAGTAATAATAATACTACACAGTTTATGCAAAATAAATAAATTATTATCGAAGTAGTAAGACGGGTGTGCGCCCTGGCCGCAGACGGCAACAGCGTGGGTGGCACGAGAAACCGTGCTCTGCGATCCCCAAGCTGCACGCTAAGAGTGGGGATTATGGGCCGAAACCCCTCAGGAGAGACCTAAGTCCTCCATGGACTTAGGATGGTGAAGTGATGAAATTAGAGAGTTGTGTAATATATCAGTAAATATTATGATTTTTTTTTATTTATCCTTATTTGTTGGTAACAAAAGGCTTATTTAATGCTATTCGTTATTACATACCAGTTAAGACATGTAACGATGAAAACTGTGGTAGGTATATAAACCTCAAAATTAAAACAAAAACTCAAGCATATCTTTTATTATCTTTACCTTAACGTTTTATTATCTTCATCAAACATTCAACTTTAAACAACGTTGTACGTTTCCCATCGTCACTATAACAATTCTGGTAGAAAAGTTATATATTGACGAATAAGTTTAATGTTGTCAAGTACCCACTTATATGATAGTGCTATGAAAATCCGCTTAAAGTTATACGCATTATTCTTGTGACTGATTTAGCGCTTAAAGCTAGATTTTATTCATGGTTTACAGTTTTATTCGCACTCATTGAAATATATTTTAACTATTTAACTATTGAATGTTTCGCGAGTATTTATACACATGGTTATATATGTACAGGTGTAACTCACGCACGTGTTTCCGGATGGCCCTGGAAATCCCGAAAAACGTACGTGAGTCAAGTCGGTACATACATATATGTATGTATGTATATAATCATATAACTTTAGTATGAGCGGTTGCAACTGTTCTATGTAACAGTGCTTTTATTGGTTTTCAATGACTAAAGAAATATACGGTTAAATATATTTTATACTGATTAGAAATATTGGACATATTTTTAGAACCACACTGATGTGATTATGATTACGCTTGAACAACGTCAGAGTTGCTGACAATTCTGATGTTGTTCAACTGTTGGATATGGTCCTCCTATGATCTTCAATGATGTTCTATTATTACCGTAATGTTTTTACAAGTACGAGTACTATATAATTTCGTATATAAACGGTATCTATTGCATTCGACTACCAACTCCTTAGCGTAGCTCGTTACAGGCGTGATGTTAAGTTATATAACCATCAACTTACGTACAATT
>DWME01009221.1:0-11069 GCA_018244795.1 Parelbella ahira ahira | reverse complement strand
GTGGAACGATATCAATAACGATGATTATTGTACAGCAATGCTGATTTTTACAGGCAGTAACCAGACAATTCCTTGTGCAATATTTCTCTATTGTTTGTATATAATTGAAATAAGTATTTAAAAAATGCAATTACAAGGCCAAAAAAGGTGAAAGTGACAACCCTAATGTCCAACGACGAGCGACGGTCAAAGGGCTTTAATCGCTGTAAAATCATGCCGCCCCCGAGAATTCCCAAATTTGAATTTATCGTTGTTTCCGTTTGTTTGTCTGTCTTTGTACCCGGCGTGGAAGTATCTATGGAGATATTTCACGTTTAACGTCGTTTCTACCTGCACAGGTAGATCTTAGATACCTCATAATGTGCAAGTAGTGTTTGGCTTACCAAATAAGCTGGGTTAATTTTTATTTCTACTTTGTATTATTATATACGGACTTTATGGGTAAAAAGAGTGTTATTCTTGGCCTTAGGATTTATTGTTAAAATATAGTCGTTTGTAAATTAATATCAACTTCTTAGTCTATTAAGGTTTATAGTTAAAGTGTAGTCGTATTAATAATAACTAATATCAACTTGATTTACTGATATCTACTAATAGTCAAATTGCAGGTGTCTCTGGACAACAGCAGCCACTTGTGACTTAAAAAAAAAATTTACTCATTATTATCTGTAGAACAATCCCTTTTTAAAAGCACATTTACGAGAGCAATGAACATCTTAAAAGTATTGGAATATCCCGATGTTTCATTCATTTTAAAGTGCCTTCACGTTTCACCGTGTCACAATGCACATGCAATTGCTGCAATCTGTGCATCGTCTGTGCGGTTACGATTTGCTTAGAAACGGTAAGTACCTACATACATCTTTACATATGTGAGAAATATGTAAGCCTAGAAGAATGCCAACGTGTTATATTTATATCTCTTCAGTGGCAATTCGGTCTATTCTACGCTTCCCTACTCACCCCCTTCGGACTACGGAGAATATAAGCTAAATTATATACAAGCTCATATAGGTAGATAATTATACACCCAGATAAAGAACAAATACTTGACCACATTACTATTACAATAATAGTATTTGCTGTAAATGGGAATCGAATGCATGGTCCTGATTTACTAGTCAGTTTTATTAACCTACTGGATCAGTATGTTAGCTTACCTTATATAACATATAGATCAAACAATTCAATACATAATGTTCAGTACTGGCATAGTTCCTTTTAGAAATCCTTTTAACGGTCGTATCTCTGAAGTACACGGTTATAGGCCACGCCCTTATCTTGCTTGATGTTCACTAACTTACTGAATCCCCCTTCTACCCCATGTGTTCCTGCTCTTACGAAATCTCCCTCGTTTCTCTTCTCGGTTCCGGATAGGCACAATGGTTCGCTTTCTATCGTGAAAATGTGTCATATTTATTCAAAATCAACCCAAAACCAGTCACGAAACAAGAAAAACATGGCATGATTAATTTGCGCCAAATGAATCGTCCTAAACTGAAATCAAAACAGGGTGGAGCGTACTTGTGGATGTCATTTATTATTGTCACAGGTTTCTTGGTAAGCGGGAGATTACCCGTATTCGGACCGGGGACTACTTATATTTGACCGATTCAATGGGTTCATAAACGCTTTAAATTTCATTGAAAGTAAGCTTTACGTACTGTAACATTACATGTAATCCTGTAACGTCCTGCTTATAGTCTAATTTAACCTTGATTTTAGTGTATTTTATTTAAAATCAATTAAATAAATGAAAGAAGTGGAGAAAGAGATGTTAAATTTATTGAATGCATAGGTAGTATAAATAGTTGCTGCACTAACAGCAGAGTTAGATGCGGTATTTCATGGTCTCTCTTCACGCTGCATCATTGCTGAGGCGTGACTCAGCTGCTTAATGAGTTGCAGCGTTGACCTTGGAGATACCTATCAACTTGTTCGAAGATCTCGTCTGACCATCGTTTGGGTCCCGCTCTCTAGATCTTTTCGCTTCTGTTTTCCATGACACCACCAGGCGTTCCACGTTATCGTTATTTCTTTCTGCCATTGCTTTATAGTCCGAATGCTTTTTCTACAGAAACGAAACAACTCAAGTTCCTTTTATGTTCACGTTAAATAGCTTTATAAACAAAAGCATTGGATTTGTTTTATGTTTTAAGATACAAGTCCTATTGAAGGATATCAAATTGTCCTTATAAATGCATAAAATAGAATATGTATATTCATACGTGATTTTAGTTTCAATGAGAGGATGACTTTTATTCTTCGACACTTCGAAATGAGTTCACGAGTTTGCGTTTGAAGCTGTGCATCTCTGATTTGGGGGAATAGAGCAAAAGAAAATCGTTTGCAGGTGTACGCAAAGGATTACTTAGATTTAACAATTTCGAATCGGTTAGAAGATTAATTTTTTAATACAGTTTTTTTTAATTAGCAACCGTAATAAATAATAGCAAGGATAATATGTAAGAGTAAGTCGTAAGTAACGGATGTAAGGAACATAATATATTTATGTTTTTCCGAATAGCCGTGTATCAGTGGAACCAAAGAAATTATTCTGTCATTATCATTATAAAATATGTGTAACGATAAAAAAAATCTAAAATATATTATCTGTAACATTTTACATCGCATTTAACAGTTACGTCAATAAAATGTTTTGTTTAAGAATTTTTTCCTTGAGGGACCCTCGTAAAGGTATCTCCAGAATAATCCGGTGTCTACAGGACGTTCCTCTACATTCCGTTTTTTTTTTCATTCCTTTCTTTCGCTAGAGCTCGACGGCAATTAAACTTTCATCATTAAACTCGCTGAGTTCATTTCTTCGGAATTAACTCTTTCGAATGCTTGACGACAAATAAACGAGTACTACTAAGAATTTTAACTTTGTCACCTAACGAGGATTCTTTGCTAGTTAGAATTGAAGATAGTTGCCTTCTATTCATTTGTTAGGAATACGTTTGATCAATGGCTTTATACAGGGTGCTGTTATCTCTGGTGACTTTGTTTAGCAACAGAAATACATGTGAAGCTACATATGTATATATTTATAACTTTAACTGGTGATAATTTAAACTTAACAATTGCTGAGTTTAATTCTAGAATTTTTCAAGACTGGGTCAACAGACTTTCAACTACCTAAGAAAGCATTATGAAAATTCTATGGTGTTCAGGTTTCCTCACATTTTGCTTCGCTGTTACAGCAGTTCATAATAATTATTGTACAAAACAATTATAATTTTGTAAGGAAAAGGGTGCATTTCAGATTTCGATATTGTCTGAAAATTTGCATTTGTCGATTGTTACAATGATATAAGCACGTACTTGTAAGTTTTGTATAACATGCGCCGTGAGCTTAGCCAAAAGTAAAATCAAATTTTAATACAAATATGGCATCCGTAGTCGAATGTGGAACTCGGGACACGTGACGTACGTGACGCGAGACTTCCGGCTCGTGGCTCCAGAACGATATTTAAATTACGTTCCAATTTTAAATTTTGTTACGGTCTTGTAATGCATCCAAGTTTTTTACGATTAAACGTTTAGTTTAGTTTTTTTTTTCTTGGTGTTTTTAGGTTAGTTTAGAAATTTTCTTGGAGGTCGCTTGGCTGTTTGCTTGGTAGTTGTCTTGACTCCGAAATCCCGGCACGATTTTCTCAACAATTACCTATATGTGTATTAAAATTATAGCTACTGTAATGAAGTACAGTGATTTTTTTTTATAATTCATTAAACTTATGTACACGTGATCTAGTGTGAATCATTATTTGTGAATGACAAGCGGATAAAACAACTTGTCCCCGAAGTTAAGTTTACTATGAAAATAGTGTCGAACCGTCGGTGTCGATGGTAATGAGTTGAGTTTAACCCTTTGAAGAATGAAAAATGTATGTTTTCGATAAAAACTAAAAACAATTGTCAAACCTTTCAGATTTCAAGGGAGAACGGCGAATGAATGAAAAACGGCGGCAATGAAAAAGCAACGGATTTTTAACATTTTTTTTTTATCGGCAATAGTTTGTAGGTACTCAGTAGTGTAGCAAAGTTTGATCGGGCTATCCCGCAGTTCTAGTGGAGATGTTCGTATGGGAATGAGACGTAAAAATGGTTGCAGCAAAAAAAACAATATTAAATTAATTGAACAATTACGCAATTAATAACTTTTTTTCCGCTTATGTATGTACGTATAGTTTTGTAGTGATTTTAAATTATATAGGTAAATAATGTTATCGATAATTTTTGTATCACAATATATTCGTAACTAATAGACTAGTCGGATGTTTAATGTACCGTCTAATATTTGCCACAGCGGTCAACTCTCCAACGACCAGCAAAGTTATCACTTATGAGGTACACTGACATATTCGTAGAAAAGTTAATTGGACGTAGACTTAAATTGAATTGCGAAAACATTAATTTGGACGAGTACGTTCGTCCACTGCCGGCTCATGAGCGAGCGATTAATTAATGAGATTTCGCCAATCGAAAAGTTCGGTGTGAAAGTCCAAAAAAGCTTCAGCTTCTGTGCCTACTTGATCAGGTTACGTCATGCTTTTAACACTTTTATACGTATTTTGGTTGTGTTATAGCCTAGTCTAGCATAATATGTACATCAATAAGAGCTCATTGTACTGATTTTTGCTAGTGTACATATTAATATATGAAAATAGAAATGATAGAAACTTAAATAAAAAGTCTTACACTCTGATCTTAATCGTGTTTCAGCTCGCTGTAGGTATATAATATCATTATTAATTACATAATGTGTTCTTTGTCGGTATATTAAACGAGGCTGCCCTGAAAATTATATAATCTGAAAATTAGGACAAGCTCGCTACGCCTCGTCATAATATTTTATGGTCGTTTTGATTATAGGGTTGTGACTTAGAGGAAACACTTTTTTATAACTTCAGATTATTCATATTCAATTTAATAAAAATTAATGGTGAACTGAGTTGATGATAGGCCTACCATTCAAACTCATCTGGCAAGAGATTTATACTTGAAATCTGCATTTGAACATTTTGACATCTTCCCACAATGTTTGTCCTGGAGAATTAATATTGGTGAGATATTTATTGGTTGGCAAATTGTTGCTTAATTTTGACAATTTTTACAATACTTTTTGCCAAATGTCTATTTATATTATACACATATGTAAATGTTCATTCATATTATGTACGTAAGTCATTAACATTCTCATTTTATAGTTCATTCATTACACCATTCGATCTTTCTAAGTTCGTTTATTCATACATACATTTATTATATCGTTAGGAAATTATAGGATTAATTAATTGATTCTAACTTTTATTACTTTTGCAATATTTATCCGTAATCAAGTAATTAATTATTTACTAAAGTGTTCATCATTCTCTGTCATTGACTTAGCCACACTAATTAATTTGATGAATGGGTACGTCATCTCTTCATTCGTTCATTTAATTTCTCTTTGATAAATCAGTTAATAAGGCACCATTCGCATGATTGGTATTTACAATTTTGTAAGTCAATGCAACACCGGGATAACACAATATAAATTAAGATTTTTTTCTTGGCAACCCTAATGCATAATGTTGTGGGGTTTAAACGCGTGATGATTGCCGGCGAATGAACGGCGCTTCTGTCGGCGTCTGTCAGCGAATGTTCAACCTCGCGAGGTAATTGATGACTAAGCATAGCACATATATCTATAATTGACAATAGGGTTGTACAAATTACGTATCCATAATGTAGGGAAATATTTGTAAACCAAAACATTATTTGTGCTACCTCACGAATGAACAAATCTCTGAAGTGACGTCTGTCAAATCTTGCTCAGTTGTTTTCGCTTAGCTCATGTAGTGTGTTTCTTATTATAATAAACATACTTATATGTAGATTATTTGGCCATAGTTTTTGTAATATTGTTTATGACCCTTCACGTACCACCTCTTAGCATCCCAAGCACAAAGTAGGTCCTGGTCGAGACATAAAAGTAACTAAGTTACATGGAACTAAATAACTAATTTGATTATGAATAAGCAACTAAGTTATATATAGTTAAATAATTATGATTGCCTGGCCCGTTGATCCAGTAGTTAGAGACTGACTGCAGAGCCTAAGTACGATTCGCATCAGAACAAATATTCTTTGTGTTGGTCATACTATTATTGCACATGACTATGGATAGGTGTTTCCAGAATCTTCTAAGTTCTTGTTTTCGAGTACCTAGCGCCTGATCGAAACCATCTGCACCCAAACTAAATATCAAGTCAAGTCTCGAGTGGAGCGCACCTAATGCAACTTATTGAGTAAGTTTCGAAGTGCTTAGCAAAGTAAAGTGCTTTCTGAACTTCACAAACCACGAATTAAATCTTAATAACGTATCCTCGCGAAATATGCTGGTCACTTGTGATGTAGGTACCTATTACCATTCAATTTATTTGATATCAAGTAATTATTTGCTGGATAACAAGTTTCTAACTCTTAATTTGACAGTTATATGTACATTTCTTGGGTTCACGAGTATCATCAATCCTTTGATCATTTCACAGCCGAACACGAGTCTCCAGAATGAAAAGAGTTGAGGGTGTAGTTTTTACGACATTATAATGCACATACTTATATCTACTTATATATGTAGTTCAAAGTATTATAATTTGGTAAAATAGATGATAAATATGTATGGACAGTCAGTTGAACAAACCATCGGAGAAGTAAATTCAAATTCAAATGTCAATTCAAAATTGGTTCAATAGAACACTTTTTGCACGTCAAAATGAAACTACCACCGCTCCGGAAGATATCTCGCTATGGAGAAGAAGCGGCGAAAGAAACTCCATAGGTGTGCTTAAGCATCTTTAAAGAAATGAATGAATGAATAACAGCATATGCGAATCACTCTTGGATGAATAACTCTTAATGGTAATATTTAATAAGCGTTTTCTTTGTTCTGGTCACACATGGCAACCTTCATAGCAGAAAAAGACACGGATATCGCGTTGGGACGATAATGACAGATACCTAATACTCCATCTCTCCATATTCACAGATCGTAAGTGGAACACAGCTAATGCCAATATCAAAGTTGGGACTAAGTGTTGCTAAGCACCAGTCGAACTTGATCGAGCCACTGCAAATTTAATTATGTGTTCGTCATGAAGACTATTAGATCCTATTAGTCAAAATAGTGCCTCTCTGTTTTGACTAAATAGACTCTCTCCATTTAACTTCTGTTTATTTAAAGTTACTGATACATATAACCTAGGAATATTCAAAACAAGGGTGAATAGGCTCTTCCTAGATATGTGTGCTTTATCTTAGGACGCATCCGCGCTTTCCATCAGGCGGAATCGCGGCCAAACGCTAGTCTACCATATAATAAAAAAAAACAGATTTTTTAATTTAAGAAATAACATGCTCTAAGTGAATGGTCTTGTTATGTATGTCGTAAATATATTGTCTATTAGGGCAGAACGCAAGATTAATAATTTATTGCAAATTATCAATCCTACGTACTTCTATTCACACTTGTCCCATTTTGATAAAAATACCTTTAAATTCTAATTAAAATAACCCCTCGAGACCAAAAAGCTCTGTGTCCTATGTTTATCAGCCTTTATGTTACAAAAACACACTTTACAATACAATAAAAGTTAGTAATGCATTTCAAAATTTACAAAAGACCGTAATGAGTGCGAGTTTTTTTACAATTCCAAAATATAAAAGTATAAATTTATTCATGATTCCATCTAACTGCAAATTCGGGAGACCAGTGACGATTAGTGAAGTTTAGAGTATACGACACGATATTTTAAATTTACAATATCACATTGATGTCATCATCACAACAATTGAACAAAACAAAATAAAAAAATCTTCAAGTAATTTTTATTATAACCACCTCATCAGTCCTTGCGACGAGGTCAGAGATCATTGAGTGCTAAATACCTGTGTGCTTAATAACCTGACGTGCTTCTCCATTTATTACTCTTTAAACGATATGTAGGTACTCCGGTTTCAAGCACTTGATCCCTCCATCAGTCAGTGTCTGATACTTTTGGTTAAGACTGGTGAGTTTTGGTAACTCGTCACCGACATTCATCAACATTCCGGTTGTATACCTGTTACGACATTCTTATAGTACGACATATGTAAAAATCGTAGAGTGTAAGAGCATTAGGGAATTGTTCCTGTAAACTCAATTCGCTGGAAGCCGCTCGGACGCCGCGGCCGCCGGAACTTTGTTTTGCGACTCCATTATCCGATTTGTGGCCCTTCGTAGGGTAATTGTTGTTGTACAGTGTTATAATGACATCTGATAACTTATATAAATTAGTGTCGCGCTGCTCCTTATAAAGTTTGATTGTGTTTTTTTATGAAAAGAAACATGCTCGATGTGTCACATATTTGTCCAGCCTTGTACAGAGATTATTGAGTATTATTAACGTTGTTATGTCAAAGAGTACCTATAGCACAACCATAGGCTATTATTATTTATTATATTGATAGTATGAATTAATAATTAATAAATGTTTAATAAAACAAATATATTACATTAAATATAACAAATATATTACATTAAATATAATGTAATATATTTGTTAGACGTATGCGTAATAAACAGGTTGCTTTTTGCACACTGCTTTTTATAAACATTAATTATGCGAAATTGAGAATAAAACTCATCTAACGTGATAATTTTAATTTATATGTCGATACGTTTTCAATTAGTTTCTCCAATCTCATTAAAAATTTGAAAATAGTTTTGTAGCACTCCATAAAAACGCCCTTGTGACGTCATAATGTAAATCTCAAGTTGTCGCGCACGGATAGTGGTGTCAAAAACTTCAATATCAAGCGTTATTTCATGTATTATAGTTATTATAGGTTATTGTTATAGTTCGAATAACTTCATTATCGAGCTTTATTTAATGGTTGTATGTATGTATATACAAGCGTATTCCTGTCAAGTAAACATTTGTGTTGCCCTCAGGAAACGGCTCCAACGGGCTGAATAATCAGAACGTGAATTGCTCATCAGCGCTTAGCGTGCATGTAGCGTGCAAGCGTGCATACATGCGCAGTTTGCGACCGGACATTTCAAAGTTGTGTCCGTACATTCTGGTCTCATGTACGGAATCGTTGCGTGTCGACATGACCGCCCTGCACGCGATTTATTCAAAGTGTTCCTTGAGTGATGCCTCAATTTACAGTTTATAATTTTTATAGTTTTCAGATTCATTAAGTTTAAATATCACTGGCTAACGGCGAAGGACAACATCGTGAGGAATCCTGCACACCTTAGTATTTACATAAAAAAAAATCTAAGGTGTGTGAAATCTGCCAACCCGCACTTTGCCAGCGTGGCAGTCTATGGCCTTAACCCTCTCGTTATGAGAGGAGACCCATATTCCAATAGTGGAATTATAAATGGGGCGATTATTTATTTCCATTTAAAACTTTATTCTTTATTCCATGGTGTGATGTATACTTAAAAAGGTGAATCATAGGAGTGTACTGCACTGCTTCCTTCAGCATTTTTGGAAATACAGGCGTCAAGATAAAAACAATTTTATTCTCCTAAATACTATTCAATTAATAAAGGAATATATTAAACAGGGGACGTGGAATCTATTCTAACCTAAGCAAATATTGATGTGACCAGGACAAGTAATTTTTATGTTTGTATGTCGTAATATACCTAAGTATTAGTTTTTGTTGGAGCATGATATAATATCACGTCTTTATTTACCCGTAGGAGTGGGTAGGCAAAGGAAATCAGTACATTCTTGCGTTTCGCTAGTTAAGTTGTACGGCTTAGGAATTATGACTCCATACTAATACTACGATTTTAAAGTAAAAATCCGTCTAATATTTTGTCCGACCCGGGAATTGAATCCACGTCTTACTAATCACGTGCTTTCGACCACTCAATCGACGAGTAAATTTTTTTATTTGCGAGGCAAGACTATTTGATTTAAATTTTTAAGAAATGGATGAAGTCCTAATGACTCGCTATAATACTTGCTTATCGAAGCGGTTTAAAACGATGTTCTAAGATTCATAAATGTTCAATGGTAGTATGTAAAATAGAAACTACTTTTCTGTAGGATGCGGGTTTCTTATCTTTATTGATTCTTACCGAGTTCTAAGGACTTAGTGTCATCTGCTATTTAGTGCTATCTACATCTAGCTTCTGCCTTTAGCCTTTTGAACATCTTTATTCCACTTTGATTAGGCCGTTGGTGTAGTGATGACTGAACTTGACTGCTGAGTCGTGGGTTCGATTGCCACCCGCATCAAACGTTTGTGTAATGACCACAAATATTTGTTCCGTGCTTGGATATAAAATATATCTATGTAATATATTATCAGACATCCGATTACTATAGCACAGGTTTTGCTCACTTTGGAATCTGGTGGCCGCGTGTGGAGATATCCCAAGACATACACGGTATACTCACTTGGAGGGCTTATCTGCATGCATATTAGGTGAGCGATAATATAATTTTGTACAACAAATTTCAAAACATACAGCATATTTAAACAGGGTTTAAGCTAACCCTGTTATTAACAAGTAGCCCGTCATAACACAATGTCAACGCGTGCAGACACTTTGCATACCCGTATATGCGTGCATGCATAAATTGTCCCCATGAACGCTTAAATATGCTTTAACGTATGCGTGACACATACCTACTATTAATTCGAGATAATGCTTTGTTTAGGTAACATGCACGTGCGAAACTTGGTATTTGACTAAATCACTAGTATTTTAGTTACGGTAATAGGTATTAAGGGTTAGTTATAATAATTTTATAGTTGTAAGTAATATTTAACATCATCATCATTATCACTGCGGCTACCCCTGCTATTGCGCTGACTACTAACTGCGATTACAATATTCATTATATCTAAAGGTTTCGAAATTCATGGTTATGGTCGTCATCAGCCTATCTCATTGTCAGTCCACTGCTTAGACATGGGCCTCTCCCAATGAGCGCCATCGCGCCCTGTCCTCGGCTTGTCGCATCCAGCATCTGCTTACAGCCTTTCGCAGATCATCATCCCACCGGGCCAGAGGG
>DWME01009220.1:0-11069 GCA_018244795.1 Parelbella ahira ahira | reverse complement strand
GTATAAGGAAGTTTCTTTTACTCGTAACTTTCGCACTCCAACCCGTTGGACCGACGATCTTAAAAAGGCAGGTGGTAGCGATTGGATGAAACCTGCAGAGGATCGGGTGTTGTGGCACACCTTGGGAAATGCCTATGTCCAGCAGTGGAACGATAGAGGCTGATGTGATGATGATGTAACTTAATGGCTCTAATTCAGATTTAAAGGTATGCCTTAACGAATGTATGCCATACCATCACGATAAAGAAATGTTATATTTTCGAATCACGTCGCAATATGCTGTGATAGCGTGCGGAACGTCTGGATTGTTAGCAAAGTTTCTTAAGGCGTTCGAAATACTCAGTAAGTTCCCGAGAAATGTAGATTTATGATCTAGCTACTTTAGTGCATGTATGCGTGTTTACTGTAACTGAATGCAGGACCAGACTGTTATATTTGGTAGCGTGATTTATAGAGATTTGTTTTGGTTGTATAATAATAACAGATGATAAAACACTATCTATATATATAAAATTGTATATAAAAAAGTTGTTTCTGTATACATATTTCTGATTCATAAAATCAACTTTAACATGATTATTAAATAAATAACAACAAATATTTTTCTGTGAAACTGCTCTTTGTGTTTACGCTTATAAATGTTATTTTCGTAAAACAATAGCTAAACCCCGGATTTTTTTAAACTAGCCATTAAGCATTTTTCAAAAGCTAACAATTCTTACGTGTGTTATTAGTACTGAAAAGGAAGTTCGTGAGTATACTTAGGATTTGTACCTGTCCAAGTCCCCGCAGCTGTACTATCATAAGTCTGTGATAAAAACTCGAGATTCTCTTTGATAAGCATCCGCCCAGGACAAAAAAAACAGCCATTACATTACTCTTCTATTTTATTATATTCTATGTCCTCGTATCCCCCAACAGCCACTTTATTAGCGTAATGTACAACCTGGTTTTGTGAGGAACATGCAGGGATATATAACAATCCCATTCGGAATATTCGGGACTCAAGGCGTTCGCATTGCTTCTCGAACATAGCACGAATGTTTAGATTGAGATATGAAGACAATGAATATGTGTCGAATTGGGCCTCTGGCATAGCAGTATTATAGGCTCTGAATTCATACTGAACTCATTATTGCTTTATATGTATGTAAATTCTTATCTACATGCATAATGTAAATCGAAACGATTTTGTTTTCAATATTAATAATATATAGGTACATATCTCTACATCCGTATACTTTCGTTAGAGCGAAATCACTGAATATTCCTTTTGTGTTACCGATATGCAAAAAAAACTTAAAAATGAAGAAAACGAAGGTCATCAGAAAAAGAAGATCAAAACTAATCTCTCTGCAATGTTCAATTGTTCTGAGATTGAAAATTTGGAAATTCGAATAGTAATGAAATGGTATCGGTCATAAAATATGTAAGAGAAATGCTTTTTGAAAATAGGCTTCGTGTTTTAATTTTGAGGAACTGACAATAAGCTATCACAATAACGAAATTAATTGTGATAACTTAGTTATGGTGTCAAGTTGCAATAGAGTGGCATAGTGTACTTCAAGCTTTCTGCAGTTTCGTCAGAGATCTGGGCTCAGAAATTGCACATAAAGTGTTAAAGGCATGGCTCTAATTGCTAAGTGGAGGTAGAATTGTCGCTTGGGGTGCTGTGAACTTATTTAGTATAAGCATTATCTCTTCGTTAGTATCTGTTTTACTCGTTTGCATTGCATAATATTTAAAAAAACTTGTAGTTCAATTCAGTAAGTGCATATTGAAAATTTATATGCAGGCTGTGAACTATATTTTCTGTAAATTGACATATTATTTTTTCAACAATAATTAAACAATTTAATAATTGCGGTATAATTAACGACATATCAATATATCTTACCTATTCCCAGCTAAAATCACTAGATCTGGTTTTGGGAACACGCCTTCAACTGAGCATATGATGTTCAGATATCCGTCCTGCAGCCTGTCCTGGATCATGTCGAATCTGGTCTCTGGAACTAGAGATAAGCAATGATGTAATTATAATATGGTAATACTTTCCTAATGTTCAGTAAAGTAAAGAACTCATATATCTATCGACCAATACCTATTGAAACATCGCGAACTAACATGCATATATATACACATAGACGTATGTATATACATATGTAGGTATATGTATGCGAGCGCGAAGATTCCCTCTACTAAGTAAGCAGATATGACCGTTCGGTATCGTAAGCTTCTATTTAAATTTTGTGACATTATTGCGTTGACGCGTATTTATTAAATCGTGCTGAAGCTGCAACCGAAATAAGTGTGTATGAAGACAAAGTCTCGATGTTCGACTTTACTTAGGTACTAGGCACATCATCTAGGGGCCATCCTGTCAGAGATTTGTAGGATTTTATTTTCATTCTGATATTGCCATGTTGAAATCACACAACCGTTTAAGTATAGTACCTATAAGTAAGTGACATGTCTGCCAAAAACGCCAAGATTTAAATATATACCTATGTATATACAACGTAAGCTATGCGATAAACATAACGTTCCTATGTAGTAACAAAGAAGAACGTAGTAAATTTCATAATCGGAAGGAACTGTTTATTGTATACTTTAGAAATTATGCAAGTGTTGCCACCGGTCTAACTAATAAACGGTGTGAGGAGCATGCAAAGCTGAAACAAAGGAAGGGAAGCGAGCTAATGGAATACAAATGACCGTTTTGCTTACGATAAAATCCATCAATATTTGAAGCGATCGGACCGAAAACATGGATAATAAGAAACTAGATACCTTCATATATACAGTATTCAAATTAACTTAGTTTGTATAGTACTTGGTGGTTAACGTAATAATCGAGGATTATAATTAAAATAACCAAGAAACGATGATTTTCATGTTAATAAATGTGCCCAGGCAGAACTAACAGAAGTACATTTATGTATTATGTAACTTAGCCTAAGGCAGTTAGGCAGTCCGAAGTTAAGACACGAATTGTTTGTCAGAGCGAGTTTAAAAAGTACCTAAGAAAAGACACAGCGACATAGCATAGAAGTTTTTTCCGTTTACGCATCTAAACTACCATAAAAATAGATTACTTATAGGAATAAGCAGATCCTTGTACAAAGTTTATATTAATTACTGATTAGTTTTAAGTACCCAGTGTACAAAATTAAAAAAAAAAAACAAAAAAAAATAGTTGACATATGGGTCACCGTTTTCGGATCACTCGTATTCTTATTGCGAAATTTCCTAATACTTTACTCCTTAAACTAGCTTAAACAAGATATTAATAAAATAATGCCGTCTTTCTTTATGTATGATTCGTTCGTTATTGTATATTGATTAATTTATTGTGTATTGATTGAGGGATAACTTCCAGTGCTCTATAGGTCAGTGTATACCCAGTGGGCATCCATTACTGCTTGCGTGCGCACAGCGCATTGGACGCCGTACCTAAACTTGCCAATACTGATATCTAAATAGATAAACCCCTACTACTAGATACTCCTTTTATTATAACGTTATTTATTTCAATATGGCGTTTTAAAATGTAGGATAGTGGACACGTTTGCATGTATGAAAATATATGAAAGAATATTGCAACGCATTTTTATTTCACGATTCACATGGTCACATGGTGACTAATTGAAGATCTGTGTATGTATAAGTACTAAAAATTTCTAATGATATATATATTTTTCCTCCCAATTTAGCCGTCTGTACTCCCTCCAGCGCAATTTTACTTCGCAAGTATCAAGCAGACAAGTGACGTCACACGGCTATACTTTCCTTGTTACTACAGAATAAGAGACAAACATTCTCGCCTAAATAAGTAATTCAACATGGCTTTCGGTACTTTAGGTAGTCTAAATGTTCTTGTTCTCATGAAGTTACATCGTGTTCTATTTTCCATCTCAGCATAGTAAACTATTCCCATATTTTTACATTTACTCCTATGTAAAAATATCGCATATTTCATACTAACACTTCCGTATCAGAGTCTCTTATCTTAATCTCCTAGGTGGCTCCGTGTTGATTAAAGTGGATAGAAGTAACTTCCTCTTCTCAACACAGGAAAGGACCGGATTTGAAGCTTTACGTAATAATATCCTGTGAGGAAGTTACCGTTTGTACTATAATTCATATTATGCGAAGAGCATATTTTACTTCATACATACAGTGAGCTCAAGGATATACCTACTCGTATCTTTTTTACAGTTCCTTGTTCTTGAACGTGTGATTGAATGAATACATTATTATTTAGTATAACCGCAGTTAATCTTATTATGCCTTATTTCTCAAGTGGTTGCAAGCGCGAATGCCAATCGGGAGGTCCTGGGTTCAAATCCCGGGTCGAGAGCTATGAGATTTTTCTAGTTTAGAATTTCCAATAGTGACTCGAGTCTGGAATTGGGTCCGGTGTATGGCAATAGTTTCACCACCTATTCCATGGGGTTCAGACGTAATTGGTGAAACGTGGGAGTGTACTATACTCCTCTGTCTACCCCTTCGGGATTATAGGCGTGATGTTACGTTTTAATTTTATTATTCATTATAACACTCATTTTTCTTCATCATTATTCGTTCTATATTAAATGTATTTAAATATTATTTTAATATATAGTGTTGGCTGAACGCGGTATATGAAGTCTACGTGGCCACGGCTACGTGCCCTGGCCGCCTACGGACAGCAGTTTAGCCGGTGTGAAAACCCATTTGATATTTTTTGTCACATGTAAATGAGAACCAGAACTGTTTCAAAAATCAATAAATGTCTTATGACTTATGAGCATGACGATTATATCATTAATTAGAGTTAGTACAACTTTTACTATTACTACTTTTAGAATTAGTACGGCTTACAGTTTTTAATTCGTTTTCGATCGTTTTTAATGGACATACAAATATACAACGATCAAATATCTGCACTAAATTATAAAACAATATCTAAATATGTATGGCAACAATATGTTAATATATAAAATTTTTATACCCGATCAGAATTTGGTTTCAATTGGCTTTAGGCAGAATCTTGGGGATTGAATTTCTAATACAGGCATGCTCTCGGGACAGTATCTCAATTTTCCTTACATAATTTATGAATACTCGTAATTGTTTAGTTGGAAATGGCCCCAGGAGGATCAGATAACCCTAGCAAATCAATAATACTCAGAAACAGACGAACATCCCGCTTATAATATCGGAGTGTGTGTTTAGACAACACGAGTGGATAAACAAAAGCTTAATATTCAATGATTTCTAATAACTCCCTAAATGAGGACTCACACTGATTTAAACTATTCAGTAGCTATTTTATCAATGGATTGCATGAAGTCAATTAGAAAATTACGAAGTTCTTTATTGAACAAATAACGGCAACATTTATAAATGAATGAAAGACAAATTGAATGAATGCAAAGCAAATTGAAATAATGATTAACGATTCGAATAAATTAACTACGATGAAATGACAATGGACAGCGCATAGTAGAATGTCCCATTTATAAGAATTTATTGTTTGGCTTGCTCACAGCGCTTGTAACTTGATCAAATGCTATAGCGTTCCTGGCCCAGTAAATCTTTGAACAAGAGTGTCGTGTGGTTGGTTAAAGATCATTGGATTGTTCAAAATTATTTTACAACTAACGATAATTTTCATAATTGTATTAAAATTACACCGAGAAAGATTTCAAATGTAAACTATTGTTATCATAATATTCATGGTGTAAATGTAATATAATGCCTATAATCCTTACAGTGGTAGGCTGAGAAGTATAGTATACTCTAACGTTTTGCCAGTCACTTTACAACCCATTATTGGACAGGGGATGAGCCCATTGCCATATATCGAGTACTAGTCCAGACGCCGAGTTAGCATTAGGAATGTCAAGTTGGAAAAATCCAATAATTGTCGATTTGGAGATTTAATACAGACCTCTCGAGCAGCAGTCACGTTTACAGCCACTCGACCAATGAGGCAGTCATATTGTAGTTTACCTTTATACGTATTAAAATTTGGGTCAAAGTAAATCTGTATTACTACGAAACAATAACTTACAGAGAAACATACAGAGAAACTACTGTTTCAAATAGTAGATAATCGCTTCAATGTTTCATAAAAAACTTAAGAGCACAATAGGTGCTGTCGCAATTGTAAAATGAGCATCGAAGCGTATTGTGAGCCGGCGTTGAACGTATTAGGTAGCCTAGAAATGAAATCGTGCCACACTAGTTTCTATATTCGATGTAAGATGTCTTATGAAAAGACTTTTCATTGAATAGTAGTGGGGTGCGTTATCATTTAAATATCGTATATTAATATAAAAGTTACAAGTCTTACATTGGATAAAAATTTAAATTTACATTGGATGTCAACAATGACAAAACCAATAAGGAATCCTATGAAAGATTTGCAAATACGATATAATAATAAGCTATCTGCCAATCAACTGTACTGGACCAGCGCAGTGCAGTATGTTCCAAGTATTTCGCAGTAGAGGAAGATATTCTTGCCTAGCAGTACGGCTAAAAATAAGGAAAGGAATATTTTTTAACACGACGTACAACACGAGCAAAAAAATATCGAATTTACACTTACCGAATATAGTCATTGGTCTTGTCCTTTCATCTTCGGCCAGGAAAGTGGAGATGACGCAAGTGTAGTTGCCGGTCAGCTCGGTGCCGGGAGAGAGGATGCGCAACGCGCGGTGCTGGGTGTACGGATTGTGAGACACTTTGTAGTTGAGGTCCAGCTGCGGAGAACGGAAATACTTTATTGAGGGTCAAAACTGTGGGCCAGTTTTTAAAATTAACTTTACAGTGTTTAACTTTGGAAAAGGTCTTATTACACAGTTAAAATATTCTAAATGCAAAACTATATATTAACTTTTTTTCGGTACACTTCACGCTAAAAGTAACAGGCAGTGGGAAAAATTAAGGAGATTCTAATTATCTTCTTAAGTTGCGTACCTACTTTTATTCTATTTATCTTGCTATATTTATTTGATTTGAATACTATATAACGTTTTATGTTGATATTGGTTATTGACCCTTCAAAACTATAAACCTTGTTAGTAAATTACATTATAAGCAAAGACAGATAATAATACATAGTTCCTATAGACCTTACTTCAGAGGTACAGTAAGCAATGTTCCCGTGAGAACTGAGATTTAACTGCGCAATTCAACCTGATTCCCGGAAAACGCGTTTGTTTGTAAGTTAATAAAGATGGTTGCTAGCAAAGATTGCAATAATATCTACCTATAATAGGGCCTAATTTAGATTTACTTAGCTTATTATTAAAGAACTAAAGGTTCACTTGTAAAATACAATAGAAGTAAGTTTTGATAGATGAAACACTAGTAACAAAATTTCATGGGGCCCAGTGCTTGCTATTCTTGCCTTGAGCATTTACAGATCCGACAACTTGTGGCCACAGGTGGTTGACGTCTTCGTAGATTCGTATCAGATTAGTGTTTGAAGACCCCAAGTAGCTGTTGTCATGATTTTCAAACTGAGTATTACTAGGCAGTCGGAACATTACCACGGATTAAACTGGTGTTAATACTACAATCCTTACGTCATCGTAGCCGAGCGGGGTCGGTCCTCTCTCGATTCAGCTCGACGCTCTCTAAATGCAACAGTTTCACGAAGGTGGTAGATTTTCAATTCATTTTTCCCCGACAGTTTTTCGATGAGCGTACCCTTGTTTGTAAATCACGCGGGTTATTTAACAGATGCTTTACGGTGTCCCCGTTATCACAGCACTTTCAGTTCCCTACGTTTGGCACTATCACCACCGGCGTAGCGAGGCCTACAATGGAAGCTCGCGTCATGACGTAGACGCCTCATAGGAAACTTTGCGAGTTCCCGTTGAACCTCAAAAGCCATTTGACTTTGCATGCCCTTAAGCTTGGCATTATGGCTCTTGGCTATGCAAATATAAAGAAAATGGTTGTTTCCGGCCGACCCTTAATTAATTTTTTATACAAACTTATCTGTTTTCTCATGTCTTACCTTGTTCTTCAAAATGCCTAAAGCTTGAGGTTTGTGTGGTGGGATCCACTGGTACACAGGCCGTAAGCGGTCCATGTAAAACCACTTCACCACCAAGCCTGTTACGTTGTTAGTCACGAAATCGCAGTCCAGTGTAACAGCATCCTTGGTCCCGTATTGGATAACTTCTGGTACTCTGACATTTACTATGCGAACAGACTGGACACCTTAAAGAAAAAAAAATCATTCAATTCATTGGAGTTATAGTTTAGACGTAAGGACATGTACACCTTAATATTACCAAGCGCAGTTGTACATCAAATAATCTGCGCTAATTGTTTTTATGTTCATATCTCTAAAATTCAAATCCATTACAACACTATTCGGATAATATGCATAGGTAAAATTGTATTGTATATTTCTGTTTTAAATACGTTTGGAACGTCTGCCGCATACCTTCGGTATTCGTCTCATTGTACAGCCGCATCTATCTCTACAAAAGGAATGCGCTGGAGCCTGTTATTTAGAACAGGTCTCTTTACACCCGTAGCGAAAGAAAACACGTGTCCTTACAGGTTTGTTACACTTCTATGTTTTCTCATGTTAGTATTTTGTTTTTATATCTTTTACTGGACTTATTATATTTTATTTTAATTAAACAGAAGGTACGAGTCTATAATTACCAAATAGATCAAGCACTAATTAATTGAGGAAGTAGTAGTCTTCGGAACCGTAAAAGAAGCATGTCGGCTCTGTAAAAAAAGAGAACATTGACACTTTGTTCTCTCAATCTGTCCCAGAAAGGACCTGGCATGATAGCGTAATAACAATATTTTATTTCTAAAAACAATCAAAAGAACGAGGTATGCGGTTCTTATATGTATATAACTGAGAAGAATACAACAATTTACGGAAACGTGTTTTGATATTTGTAATCATCATAATATCACTTCATTATACGTACGAATATGTTACAGAAGGTGTGTTCCATAAGTACCTACATATACGATAAAAGTATTTGCTTATATGAAAAGTTATTAATTCTCCTATAGCACAATAGCGCAGTTCATTTTGTCTGTTATACTCAACGACATAAGTCTGCATTATGCACTTGCAGTAATAACTTCGTGCGAGTATTGCACCGGCGTTACACCGCTCTACTGCACACCCCTCGTCACGGTACACGTGTTTGCTGCTCGCGGCTGCTGCAGACGACGTGCGTTAGTTATGGCTTACGATCCTTTGCCTATCGCGATATTGGATATTATTATTATTATAATGTCAAAACAAAGCTTGGCAGATCTTTGGTCGTGGTTTCCTGTACTGCAGATAATGTAGGACTCGTTCGTGTACAGTAAGCTATGACACGTGGGGTTTGCGCTAAAATAGCGCTGTATAATATTATAGTTACGTCATAAGTGTCTTATATTGATATTTTCTTAGTATTTCTATAGTATAGTTCGTATTGTCACATGCTTTTTGTGACCTTAATCGACATATCAAAGTCGCTCTGTAAATCGATGTCTATGCTCCGGAATTGCGGCTTTTATTGATATTGTGTTAAATGTATTGCAGGATAGTTATCAATATATAAAAAGCTCAAAGCCCTTTGAGTGGCAGTCGGTAAAATTGGTTAGTTAGGCTTGTTTTTTTATATAGAAAGTTTGCTAGCGTTTGTGATATATAATTTTTAATACCTATTAATTCCGAAAGCTGTTTACGTTGAACTTTGAAGTCATAGTGAAGAGGGCTTATTAAAAAGTAGACATATTATATTGATATTAGTAAACCAATCAAAATCAAAAACGTTTAAATATTTTTTAAAAAGAAATTGTATATAATTCCTTCTCAATTAATATGATTTGTTAAGTTTTATTTGCGACGTTTGGGTTTTGGTTCGATGTCAATTGCATATACCTACATATTCTAATACAGTTTATTTACACTACTAAATCCGCCAAAAGTTATAAAATATTTTAATCGTACCCCCATATTGAACTCGACACTGAATTGTTCAGTGCATGTTCAGTAATTATTTCATGGGATTTGTATGGTGGCTAGTCTGTGGTTTTCTTATCAAAGTATTTAGAAAAAGATTGTCATGTCTTTTACTCATAAGTCGCTCATTTTTATATATGTCAAGTGAAAAGCGAGCAAGCAGCCCTGACAAGTTAACTCCGATACCTATGGACATCTGCAGTACACCTTAAAAAGGACTGTGGACATAGAACGATTAGCGTCTGTTAGTTCAGTAAGTATTATTTGTAAAAGGAATATTGCCAATCAGTAACAGGGCTGACGGTATGAAAGTTTGTCAGTCATAATATACTCTATATCTGTTCTACCCTCAGTGGGTTGCAGATGCGTTGCACTTGTTACGTTGCTTCTAGCGTGAACGTGGATTAGCAACCATATTCTTCAGACCGAAACACATTGTATTCATGGTAATGGCGATTTACGGCGAAAAACCTACAGCGATACCTATTTACCGAACAATGTGTATAGGTTTCATCATCATTCTAACGATGTTTCGTTTTGGTTAAGCTTTTTCGTAATGTTTGCATGATCAGAAATTAAAGATATGAATTGTTTGATTTAAATACGTAATAAAATCAAATTAAACGAGATTTTAACTAACATCTAAGTATATACATATTCTCTCCCACATTAATTAGTGATATCATCTAATCCTAAAAAATCGAGTGTTCTGTTCCATTTCATTAAAATAGTGGGTGAATGTTGCTTTTTTAAGCTACGTCAGTAATAATATTAGATGTCTGATTCGTTTTACGTACTCCTGATAGGTTTTTATATGAAAACATATTTTCAAATGAATATTATTAACTTACTCACTCTCCTAAAAAGTAATTTAAATATTACTAAAATAATTACGAATAAAGCTGTTATAATCATAATTACTGTTAATTGTGAATTCATTAATTACTGTAATCAACCAATAACGTCTTGAATATAAATATTAATCAATTTTGTTCCAAGATGGGGCACGTGTCGTCATTTTAAATAAATAAATTTGAATATCGAAAAAAGTTGCAACGGTCGAGAGATCAAC
>DWME01009219.1:0-11069 GCA_018244795.1 Parelbella ahira ahira | reverse complement strand
TTCAGATGAGAAGGTGTACCCAAAACATAATGTATTAGAAAATTTTCAACAACAATAGTATGTAAAACACCAAATTTCCTTGTACATTCGAAATTTAAAATGCACCTGTATTCTTTGCAAGATATACCGTGACAAAATTTTAAGAGAGTTTAAAGAATATTTGTGTCATACACATTACAATTAAATACAATTCTGATATATATTAAACAAGATATATATGATAAGGTACACAGATATACATATGTTGTAATATATACACGTCCCTCTGAAACGTTTTACGTATTCCTATCGACCGGGTACAGTTTAGATTGCTCGTTGTTCCCGCGCCGAGTCGTCAAACAGTTTTGCATCCGGCACTTAGAACTTCGTGCCGCGGAGTTTTGTTTTGAGTGTAATTTCATGGAGCACTTACATGGTTAACGTAATATAAGTTTGCATTGGAAGCAAAACGTTTTAGCTTTCTAAATACATTATAATATTATAAAATTGTCCCGTAAGGTTCCCTACGCGGTAGGCAGAGAGCAGCCAACGCTAAATGTATCTATCCTTACAGACCTTACGTGGTTTTTTTCTATTCATAGTGCGCGCCGGTTTAGGACACTCCTGATTCCCATTTAGCCAGGATGTTAATTTGAGAGCAGAACAGATGAGCCTTAATCTAAGTGACATATAACTGTATTATAGAAGCTTATGAAATAATTATCCAAAAATTTGACATTTAGGATTCAAATCAAATATTACCTAATCGGTAAACATTGCACTATATGGCTGGAATATTGTTCACTACGTAGTGTAAAAATAAATTCAACGTAATTATTTCGTTCAAAGTAGTCGAGCATTTATTCGTTGTTTTGGCCGTTGACGAACGGAGATATAGGTATGTAGGTATTTCGAAACACACACTGTTTATTATACGGAATTTATAACAAAGTTGCGAGCTACTACGTTTGAAAATTTAGAAAAATGAATAAAATTGACACGGACATTCGGAATTTAAACGGAGTTTTTATTTCATAATTTAAATATTATTCCGGCCGGTAAGGATGACGTAATGGTCTAATTTTACCAGCCCCCATTGAAGCTAAGGTTCCAATTCCAAATACCTACATATGTACTCGTATGTACATTTATGTAATATTTCTAAGATTTATACATAACTCGAAATAATTGTATAAGAAAACATCGTGAAGTTACTCGGAAGTCTCGGCGTGTTTATAATGTATGTATGTATTTTCAAGCATGTGAAATCAAAAATTACCACTTGGCATAATAGACTGTGTTTTCACATTCTGAGAGTTGACCGTACCAATTATTGAAAGCGTTAAAGGTTTTATGATAATTATGTGGATCATGCTAAAGGAATGTATACAGCTGATTTTACAAAACACCCTGTGTTTCATTCTATAGGGTCTAGAAGTAGCCACAGATCTGAGTCCAGTTCAAAATATGTATTACAAGTATCAATACTAATTTGATTTATTCATTATAACAGTAATTCACAGATCACATATCGATAAGAACAAAAACATTCCTTTGACTTTTGAGGCGGTGTGTGCTAACTAGAGTGAAATGTAATTTCGTTGATTGCTTGATACTGCTCATCATAAGTGCACAAATTCATCATGGGCCCTACAATTTAGGTATAATCATTCGTTGACTTTACGTGCTGTGGTACTCCTATATATGTCTGTATGTATATTAAATTTGTAGTAAATATATTTGTAATAAATTTATTTATGTAATGTGCCGATTTAAGAACATTATTATGAAATGATCTTGAAGAATCGTAATAGATAAATACGAATCAGATCAGTCAGGTAAGTACGAGATTTATTGTGCCTTTGGATTACTTGGCTCAACAAACATGAAATATTTATGTAGCAACTTGATTTTATCCTAGTAAACGGATCACTTGAGACACGTAACAACTGGATTTATATTTATTTGAGCTGAGATATACTTGGATAAAGAAATATCATTGATAGTCTTAGACATTTATTTAATGCAAAATGCAAAATGTGGATAATCGAGTAGAAACGAAGGCAACCAACATATTTCAAAGGGTTAGCATGTTGAAGTGCTAAGAGTACTATGATAGATCAATTCTAAAGTGGAAGTTGCGCTTCGGCAGATGTGTTATGGGTCAACCTCTGACCCATTGGAGCAATGACGGTAGGAGGAAAAGACTGAACGGAATCTGTCAAGGACTCTGTCCAACAGTGGAGCAGTAATGGATTTAATGATGATGATTTAGATGCAGTTTACAATGATTTTTTCAAGATTTTGTAAGAGATTTAATTTCGTTTTTTTTTAGGCGTAATTTTTTGAAATCTATTATATACCTGTGTAGTACGATGGTAAAGAAACGCATCGTAATTATATGCATATATTTGCCAAATCGCACTTCGGCAGCGCGGACACTTCGTAACCTCAAATCACCTCATTCTTACAGGAAGTCTCGCCGTGAAACGATAAAGCTATCGATGTAAATGATGGAATAATACGTACAGAAAGTACTTTAGACATGGGAGAAATAATAATAACAAAATGTTTTGACTGTGGATCTTGTATTTCAGAGGCTTTCTAAGAACATACATTTACATATTGCGCGTATACTACGTAATTTAAAGTGCAATTATTAAAATTGTAAAGTATTCCTCTACAAGAACTCTAACTGGACTTTAAAAAATGCTGTGTTATCTCAAACAAATTATTCGCGGTCCTTACTATTCCCCTTTGCCGGTGGCACAATATAATTAAATATTCAGCTTTATTGCTTTTATCTTCTATTAGTCGTACCTACAACTGCTCGCCTGATGGTTTCTTTTTGAGATATTCACAAATAAACAATATTTATAGACTTATACAACATGTATGACTAATTAGTTTTGAATCATATTTGACCTGCAAATGAAATGCAGTTGTTGATTCAAGCTATTAACGATTAATTCAAGAAAGGAAATTTTAGCGTGCAGTAGGGCAATTACAATGTTAGTCACGTTATGAATATTGTGTTAGAAATTAACTCGCGGCTGCATCCGTGTAAATATGTTTTGGACTCGCCAATTATTTATTTACATTGAAATAAAAACAATACTGAATCAAATTGATAACAAAATTTAAATTATAATAATGTATACCGTAAAGACGTACCTAGATAATAAAACGTAATATCACGCCTGTAATCCTCGAAGGGATAGGCAGAGGGGTGTACTACACCCCCACGTTTCACCAGTTACGTTTGAGTCCCATGGAATAGGTGGTGAGCCTATTGAGAGTACGTAGATAATATTTAAGTATTTATATCGGCCTTATATCAATCTGATCAATATTTTGTTAATTTTAAATAATCCTTTCGAATTTAATATATTTTGCTCGTCGAACGTACTGTGTATATAATAATGAATTTTCTGTTTATCTGTCATCAGTATTGTTTTCAGGCGTCGGTGTCGGGGCCGGCCGATGAAATTAAAATTCAACCTTTTAAAATTCATAGTGTAATGAGTTCTACAGCCACCGACATCCATTGTAAAAAGAGATTTTTTAAAATCTTTAATATAACTGATCAGTTTTAGAGTATTAATAAAATCTGTGAAATAATACGTAAACAATATAATAACATATTATAACATTTATTCTTACTATGAAAGTATCGTAAGTATGTAAAGTCAACTTCCTATGTGATAAATATCTTTCTGTACTAAATATAGGACTGCTGCGGTAAATGACGTAAAATATGGATTTTCTGCCGTTTAAGTTACAACGTCTCCTAATATGTTAAAATCGCAAAACACAACAAATCATCAGTAGAATATTCCTATTACTAGTTCCTGATAACCACATTGAATTTTGTCATATATACAGAAAATGTTCTATAGGTTAATTTGTTTTGCGAAACTGGAAAGCGAGTGATCTATTATCCCAATCGTTTTTTCTATAAATCCTGGCAACGCGGAACGCATGCCGCTCGCGGCCCTTGCGAGCTAGTGGGGATCCGCGTTAACGACCGTTCCGTCTTTCAGATGTTTTTAAGCCGTTCTTAAGGCGTTTAACGAGGATTAACGGCGGCACTCCAACGATAGCGACCGGGACCGACAGCTTACGTGCCCTTAAAAGCTGTGGGTGCGCTCGTGAAAATTTCCTGCCAGGGATCACCCATCTCCAGAACCCACATCGCTCAAGTCCCTTAACGTATTGCGTGCATTATGTAATCACGGGGGAACGCAGAACACGTCAGGTCGGTATAATGCATTAGTATTCCTAGTGCTCTAGTATAATTATGAACAGGAAACCAATGCACATGTGACTGAGTTGTAGTTATATTCCAGACTTGTTACGCGTCTATGGGCTATGAAGACGCATAGAGCATGAATGTATCAGGTAATTTGCATCAGATGCTAGACCGCAACAGCTCTCAAAGATGCTGTGGCTCTTGAAAACACTCAGAGAATGAAAATCCTTTATTGTCTTAAAGCTGAGTATCATAAGCAATAGCTTTTGTCGTAGCGGCTATGACGGCAACCAAAACATCCGTAAACCATGCGGAGTCCGGAACAAATCTTTTACTTTTAAATGATAATATAATGTACATAAGAGAAATGCTGGTCTCATTAATAATGTACGCTAGTAAACGTTGGGTATTACAAAAACGAAATGGAATAGAATTTGTGCTGCAGAAATGCGGGCATTAAGTCTTCTTAATTCTACCACACTTGTATGTGGCGAGAGTGTATCTGACGTACTTACATAATGTGATCAGAGAATTGTGGTTTGTAAGCAGATGTAGTAACCAGGATTAACGAAGGCGTACTAACGATGGTTCGGACATGTAGAAAGGACGAATATTTATGAATGCAGGTACAACGAATGATAGCCTAGTGGTGTACATATCTGCCTCCAGTTCCAGGGATATAGGTTTAAATTTTGTCAAGAACTCATAATATAACGTATTTTCACACAATTAAACATGACTTTGTGACGAAACCTAGATACCCGGTAGTTCGCAATTATATTCTCCACGGCTTGTTGAAACTTCCGACCGTGCTTGACCTGACTTGATTCTGAGCAGTAAGTCCGTGTCAAACAGTGAAAAAGATAAAATTATCGATGACGATGATACACGGGCAAATATTGGAGCAGGAGTTTAAAAAACAAACTTGTTCGTGAGTTAAACTGAACGAACTCAGCCGATAAAACATCTTTATCGTTTTGCTTTTCTCTTCAATTCCCCATCCCCGGTGAAACGTTTTAGAATTTTACTTCCACTTTGTTCGTTTTCGCATCCGTTTGGGAACAACAGTTTTTATAGGTAGCCTAGGTAAAGCAGAAATTGAATTATCACAGTAAATATAAATGACCGCTACAGTCCATACGCTTCCGTCCGTCCGTTTAGTGTTACCAGACATTGGAATGCACATTTAACACTAGGTAGTGGTGCTAAGCTACCACTACTGACAAATAGTGCTAAGTAAAAGTACTAAGAATTAACAACTCAAAGTCTTTTTGGTGGTTGAGGAATACTCAGGCGAGATACTAAGCTCAGTGTCAGATAGGTAGGTTGGCATATATCCCACACCTCTTCCATTTGCACTTAGTAAATGAACTTGCTACAATGGTCAAGCTTAATCATACTCAGAAGTACACATGTATATGACCACTCATAGGAAGGTTCAGGAAGTCAATTCATTTTTATCGACTTAATTACGTATAATAGTAGACAATTGTTAATATTTTCTATAAGTTTCTTAAGATGTAATTAACATTTTCATGTAATGCCAAACTTCAGATGTCTATTTTCAGATGTCTAATTTTCTAGCACAAAGCGATTGGTACATAATAATACACTATAATTTTGCAACATTTCCTTTATCGTTTTCATTAAAAGTCATGTGCAGATAAATTGGGGGCGTTAATGAGGGTGTCTTTATAATGAGATATGGTTTGTATATCTCGCACCCATTGTAGAGCGGTTACGCCCCATCCATTTAATATCAGATGGGACTTACGTTGACTATAATATATATGGAAAGAACTGGAAAGAAAGATTCTAAAATTGCGGATTCTTACGGATTCCTCAATGGAATACCTATATAGCGAGATCAATATACATGAGTTTTGCTATAAACTATGGTCCCAATTGAGTACTCTGTATTACCAATATATATTATCTGTAATTTAATCAGAAACATTATCTGAAAAGAGAAATTATTAATACGTATTCAATACAAGTTCATAGTATATACAGGTATCCATGATTATTTGATTGCATTTAACATTTACAAACATACCCTTAAATATAAATTGTTACTATCTAAAGCAGGTGTTCTTCTATATGTTGGTTGTTGAAAGAATGATCCAAAACAAGAATGTTTTTTTTAAATATAAAATTTCCATATTTTCAAGGAACTCTGGTCCAGTTGGCTGATATCAATAAATTATTATTATTAATGTATCGTGCCGGTCTCTCACAGGGTAGGCAGTGAGCACCGAGTGCTAAACATCTCTATGGTTTTATTCATGTTATGTACCGATGACAGCTATCGTACGTATCTCGTCATCAACCAACGTTCGCCGAGTCGCATTCACAAAAGAGATTCATTCATGTAATAGTATAATCGTGATATGCATAGAGATTTAGCAACTGTACGTGACGCTCCGCACGGTTCCGTGAGATTAGACAGGGTTTTATTCCACCGCATGATTCCATATAAATTCATATGAGCACTTATGCGGACTTAATCTTAAACGGGATGGCGAAGGTTACACGTTTCGTACGTCATAATAATAGTTGTGTTACAATGAATGATTTTAACTCGTGTAATTTTTTTTCAAAACTATTTTTTTTTTTCAATAATTTTTCACGCCCGACGTTGACAGTCTCCTATTAACGCGACAGGCTGGGCGGTTTTCCTACAACTGCACTTTATTACCCATAGGGTT
This sequence comes from Parelbella ahira ahira, assembly GCA_018244795.1. Taxonomy (NCBI): domain Eukaryota; kingdom Metazoa; phylum Arthropoda; class Insecta; order Lepidoptera; family Hesperiidae; genus Parelbella; species Parelbella ahira. The sequence goes on along the minus strand of DWME01009219.1, from coordinate 4,130 downwards.
CCGTTGAATATAGATATTGCGTTAAACTGTCGTAATTATTTATACACTGGGAGAAGAAATTGTACTTCATCATCGTCATCAGCCTGTCGCAGTCCACTGCTGGGCTCCTCCAATGAGCGCCATGGCGCCGTCCACGGCTTACTTACTACTTACTTAAATTGTATTTACCTAATTGCTATCGCTTTAAGCAATTTACATCAACGCGTGATTAACCAGTTAACGTTTCGGATATGTTCGCATGATAAACATGAATCTTTGTATGTGATTAATAGCAACAGACTACACTCGTAAGCGTGAAAAACGCTTGTACGTAGTGTGCTTGGCAGGCGTTATCATGAGCGGGCTTAGCACGTAAGCTGTACTTAATGTCGAGTTCGAAGCAGCGATTGGAGTTCGCAGGAATTTTGGTATTCGGATCAGTTGCCACATGGAGTTGTAATATCCAAGGATTGAATTACGATCGACCGAACTATGTTGATCTTTTAAATCATTACTAATAATAATAATAATAATAATAATAATTAGTCCAATAATTAATTATTATCGGACGAAACTCTACTGGTGTCATTGAGCGCATTAAAATTTAAAAATTTAATTATTAGACTGTTTTATACTGTTTTAACATGGCGTATGTGATATTACGATAAGGATAAAAAATATATATATAAAAAGAGATCAAACAAAAAAGCGTTAAATAAATCGAGCCGCGGGACTGCGGACTCAGTAAAATATATTATGTTTATTTGAGTGGAATACGGAATTGACGTTCAAATTACATCGGCTGAAAAGGTAACGTGGCTTACATTTGCTGAAAAAGTGCTTTCAAAAATATATTTTTTAGCCGGTTTATTGGATTGAAATAACCGCACTTTTAACAAATTACTTTGTAAGTACTCTCGAGCGTTTTCGGCTTGTGAAGTAGGTGTCGATATTTATTTTTTTATTACAAATAAATTTTTATTGTTATTAATTATGCAAAAGCGCCAAATAGTCTCTACAAATAATCAGACGTAGGTCTCATTTTAGTTTCCCACGGTTATAATGCTATGAGGATATATTAGAGTGTATGTGTACCACAAAATGAGTTGGACTTACCAACGAGAGTCAGAATCAGGGAGCTGCTGACGTAGGCGAGGAGAATAATGCCGAGGCTGCACACGATGGCCAGCGGGATGGAGCGCCTGGGATTGTTGGCCTCTTCCCCCGTCGTGGCGATGATGTCGAAGCCGATGAAAGCGTAGAAGCAGGTCGCGGCGCCAGTGAACACCTGCACAATTTTATAAATGTTTAATTACATATATTTTATAATTTTAATTAATATGCGACTGAAATTATTCAAGACAAGAGTGAAGTGAGTGAAGAGTGAGGCATTTTCTAGACAAGCATGCTACCTTTCCTAGGCTAAATTTCGTGTATCAGATATTGCAGTCAGACACGATCCTATGGTTATTAAAAACAGAAAATAAATTTACCTATGTAATATAAATATCGGTATTTGCATAGAATACATTACCGAATAATAATTTTTACAAGCTAATGCCACATATTCCGAAGAAGAATGAAATACACAGTATTGAACAGCTGATGTGAAAAAACAGGTCTTAGAAAAGGAGGGAGAGAGAGGATTGGATATTTATCTTTCAGATAAACTTCACAGTTCCGTATTGTGATTGATTATATTCCTCGTTACGATATTATCTTAACTATTTGACCTCCTTAAGAGACTCATCTGACGTGAAAACTATGAAGGGATTTTATTGGCTGTCGGGCTAAATCATGCTCGAGTAGTCGCTAAATAGATAATTACTGATAAAGTGTATCACATCAAATCCTCTTGTATTTAGCGCCCTTCGTTTTTAACATATGTATATGTATATGTACATATAGTGTTCTTGACTACATTCTTGGTTTGTGGTTGTCAGCAAGAGTGATCAGCAATAGGCCCTAGGTTCGATCCCCGGGTTGAGAATTTAGAGTTTCTCGAAATTGAAATTCCTAATAGTAGCCATGAATCTGCGTTTGCCTTGATGTATGACAATAGGTCACGACATGTATATAATAATTAGTGAATCCTAGAAGTATACTTTGTATATAATATTATAATATAGTATATAATATTCTCTACATTAATTGTTCATCATTGGTTTTCAATCTATCTGTAGTTTGAAATTTCGACTTTAAAATTAGTGTTACAGAAAAATAATGCCATACAGAGTTGGTTGGCTTGTTATTTATCAGCAATAGGCTGAAAATGATTTCATTGCAGCCTAAGATGTAGCACGCTTACCTACAAATCGCCTATTCACCCTTGTTACTTAAATTTAGCTACAATTAAATTAATTTATGCATAACGCTATTTTGCGGCCGTCACAAATTATTGGAAGCACAAGGAACGAATGGATAGGTACTTCCACATAAGTGAACACGAGATGGCTTACGTAGGACCAGACGGACAGAGCGCCGTGAAGTCGCGCGATCAAAGCTTACTAAATAAATAGTCGACGCACATAGGGGTTGTGACATAAGTGTGTTATTTGCTGTACAGTGTCAGTTGTGATCTTAATGTTACTGGACTGTTACTTATTAGGCGCTATAAAAAATAACAGGAAATAAGCGTATAAGGGAAAACTTCAGTAAGAACCTTAGCGAAGAATAATTCTGACTTGATGGTACAATAATAATTATGTTTGTTCTAGCATCCTAAGGTCAATTAGCATGTAGTACATCTTTAATATCATAGGTTCGCAATATAAGCTTAGTCTTAGATTATGGTGCCCTTCTGCCACTCGCCCCGGCTATTCTTAGTAGATCCCTTTGTGAAGCTTCCCTCTGATATCATGAATACACGCGTCATAATGCTCAGTTTAACTTATGCCTTTATTAAACGATTTAAACATGACGCATGTTAAATATTTGTTATATTTTATTTACATATTTCTTTCTATCCAGTGTCTGCTGTATGAACATACGTACATATGTATAATGTAATAACTGATAAAAAAATGTAAATGTACGTTTTATAAAATAATGTTATATTTGTTTAAATATAATATCCTTAACTAAGAACGTAGAAATTTATAAAAAAGAAGCCCAAAGCTAATGTGTAGGCTTTTGTATTGTGTATCTCCAAAGAAAGCATTTGGGTCACCCTTTCTTATAACATTGTTGTATTGAGTGCTCTTCACGAAATAATAGGCACAATGAGAGAATAATATAATTTAGTTCATAATAATGCCTTATGTATTGTCGTCCCAGTAATATGTTGACTGTCGCTACCGTTCTAAAGTAAATAAAGTAAAATAGTGATCAGCTTCGAGTAAGAAGATGAATGAAAACTGCACTGACTCGGAGTTTTAAACTTCAACTCACAATAATATGGAAAAAATTCTTACGATAAATGTTACATCACAATGTTTGCAGAAAAATATTTTTCTTCCAATTTCTCCGGAGTCTGTAAGTACAGGAATCGAATGAACTTCGCCGGAAGAAACCAGATGCTTTCTTGATAAAAACGTAGTTAGCATTTTACTAGTATGCTACAACGCGAAATTGTGGACTAAAAGCTCCATATTTTAAAAAAGCAGCAGCCAAAAGGCGGCAAGCTGTAATTTTTTTTTATATTAAAAAGCAAGGCATACAGACAGGCGGCCCACGTGATGGTAAGTGGTCACCGTCGCCTATAGACATTTGCAACATCAATGGCTACCAATGTGTTGCTTGCCTTGAGGGAATTTTTAACTGCAGTATTGAACCGCTAATGATATAATTACAGCAATTGTTAAAAAGTGAAATCAAAGTGAAATAAAATCTATTTATACTGGGTAGCCCAACGGGAACACTCACAAGTATTCAATTGTACATTCCTTCCCAATCTATTGTCGAGTCGAATTGCGACCTCAACTGAGTAGACCCGGTATAAAATTCAAAAGCTTTGTTCTTCTCATTGTTCCCTTTTAGTTTCTATTACTTAGGATATTTTTTGTTGTTTACATGTACTGTTTTAAACGTAACACGCCTGTAATCCCCGAAGGGGTAGGCGGAGGGGTGTAGTACACCACGTTTCACCAGTTACGTTTAAGTCTCATGGAATGGGTGGTGAACCTATTGCCCTACACCGGGCAGTGATCCGG
>DWME01009218.1:0-11071 GCA_018244795.1 Parelbella ahira ahira | reverse complement strand
GACCTATTTATGCAGTGCAGTCGACCACTACGCCAGCACATATGGCGACCGGGGCTGGGGGTGCGGTTATAGGTATAAATAAAATGCACTTACTAAAATTTTATTAATGATTCTCTCACGATTTGCTGAGAAAAAAGAATCCATAAGCTGCTATCATTAAATCATTTAGTATACGAAGAGAGATGTGTACTGCAAGTATGTGTTCAGGAACATGCAAATGGTGCTGTCGTCGCTGATGCGGCACCCGCCTTACGCGGCGCGGCTAGCGAACGCGCTGGGCAGCACGGCGGGCGGGGCTGGCGGCGCCGTGGGCGGGGCGGTGGGCGGGGCGGGCAGCGCGTGCGACTGCGCGCCGTCCATCCCGCGGCTGCAGCTGCTGGTGGAGCGCGCCTGGCGCCTCGGCTTCGACACGCAGGTCTGTCTATAGCCACCAACACTTCATACCTACTCTATTATGCATGTGTATTCATAATAAAAATGTCGGGACAATTCTCGCACAGCCAATTGATCTCAGATTGGACAGATCGCCAAGCACAAACATGAACATTTAAAACCTACCTATTTATGTTCATCACTCCAATATTTTTTCTGAGTGGAAATTAATTCCACAATTACTGACTCAATAGACAAAGCACTAACTATAGATCCAACCAGGCCTATGGGACATTAATGATAAATAATTTTATTAATAAAACATTGAAGTTGTCAATATGTCAAGCATAATAATGTATTGTTAACTATCATTCCAGGGTTCAGAGCAGCTGGGCTCCAAACTGCACAACACTCGCAAATGGATCGGTGCCTGTGAGGTGGTCACTGTGCTCTCTTCACTTAGGATAAAGTGAGAACTGATTGCAGATTTTCATTTCAAAAGTTACAAAGTAGTTTTATGTTCAGAGAGAATAAAGATATTGATTATTTCCTAAAATGAATATTTCCTTATTGTTGATAAATGATTTTTTTATCATTCTGTTATAGTTAAACAGTAATTGACTTTATGGAAATACAATTCCATGTTTTTAATAAAATTTTTATATTAATTATTCCATACAATGCACCACTGATAATGAATGTTGTTTCGACTATTGTCATTCTTATTGAATTATTGGTCAATAATTTTCTAATTACTTAGACCCTATCGAATGTGCAATGACTTTATAGTTAGTCCATTTGGGGCCTCCACTCATAGAGTACCATAGTTTCTCACATACACACCTAGTTCTATTATAAGTGTCTACTTTCACAGATGTCAGCTAATAGATTTCCACAAGCCGACTGCGCCAGATGGCAGTCATCCCGCTTTGTTTGACTGGGTACTCCGATACTTTCAGAATGACCCCAACGGGTTCAAAGCACCCCTGTACTTGCAACACCAAGGTAAATAAAATCATTAATTTTTTTCGGTAGCATTGACTTGCAATATATAAAAATTAAGCTGCCTAAAATCTATAATATTTTATAGATATCAACTAGACAGGTCATTTTTGCATTCTTTTTATATTTTCACTGGCAATTCTTCAATGTATAATTTTAATAATTAAATTTTTTTTAAAGTTTATGCAAAATAAATGAGTAGTGCCTGTACTATAACTCACTACTTTTAAATATTTCAGGGCACTCTAGGACGATAATAGGTTACGAGCGGCACAAGGATGGGAAAGTTACATTACTAGTCCTAGACCCGTCCCATTCACCGGCTCAGGTATGATTTCTTAATAAACAAATATTTAGAAAAACATATACAGTAACATGCATTAATTACTGTAAAATGCATTATAATTCACACATGTTCAATGAAGAGATTCTTTTAATGTACCTGCATAGTTTCTGTCCCCCTACAGTTATATGGGCTGACACCTTAATACGGATATATATACCTTACGAATCGTAAGTATAAATAACAGATAAATATACCTCACAGGCATACAGGTGTATCTGGGTCCAAATTCCTATTTGGAACTGGTTGCGCGATACTGGAAATTGTAGATGCACCCAGAACGTAGTACAGTTAAAGTGTGTATGTGTGCAGGTGCGGCAGGTGGTGTGCGGCGGCGCGGCGGGCGGCGCGGCGCTGCGGCTGCTGCGGCGCGGCGGCGCGGCGCTGCGGGCGCGCCAGTACCAGCTGCTGGCCATCACCGGCGTGCTCGACTGCGACGCCGAGTACGAGGTGCGGCTCGCGGCTCTCTCGCTCTCACCCATTCATGCGTACATCTGTTCTATATTAAAAGACGAACTAAACAGACAGACGGCCCACCTAACGATAAATCATCAGTCACCGTCGTTTATATACATTTGCAACATCAGAGGAGCTATCAATGTTTTGTCTGCCTTGAAGGAACTTTTTAACTTTATGTTTAAATAGCTTAATATTGTTACGCTTATTCTCTACAGGGATAAGCGGGCACTGAGAATTTTCAACAGCTACAATCCTAGCAGGCTCCATTCGTCTCCTACATATTATTTTTTCTTCATTTATTTGCATTCATTCACTGCCTCTATGTAAATATATAAATTACAAGCCTTTTAGTTAGTTTCCTTAGTTTGCTTGATCATAGATAACCCCTATATAAACAATCTAATAAGCATAATTCAACCCAAAAATAAGTATGTATATATACATATTTAATAAACACTATGAAGTGTGATTTTTTCTAACTCAATCCCATTTTGCAGGCCAGTAAAGTCCTCCAATCGGTACGGATCCCATAATAGTACCACAGGCCTTAACGGGAAGCTATGACTTCATGCTTCAACCAGTACAACCAGATAACAGTTACCATGGCTGCTACTACGAAGGGGTAATGAATTATGAGTTATAAAATTAGACTTGTCTGTTGGATACTTATGTTTTTTAAAGAAAAACTATTCATATACAGTTTGATTTAACATGGTATGAGTGAATCAAAATTGTTTATAATATACATTCACACACTGAAACATGAGTATTATACAAACTAAAATTTGTTTCAATTAATATTTACTCATAGAGTTAAAAGAACAAATTATACAAGGAATCCGTTGTCATCTACGCTCATGGGTCCTTGTACTAACTTGCTTTGGGATAATATTTTATCAAAAGTTTTGTGGTCTGAGCCTGCAATTCAATATATAAATTAGCAAAATCAATAAAATCGGAAAATGTAAATCAATAATGAAAGATATAATTTATTTTGTCCTTAAATATTTCATGGACAACCAGTTTACTAATTAATTTTACGTTCAATAAGAACTAATAATTGTTAATAATTAATCATAAGATAATAACTCAAGTTTGACTTAACTCATGCCATGGCTATATTAATAATAATAAATTTGCGTTAAATTAAGAATTAATTTTTAATTAATTACGTCAGGGCGATCAGTCAAATTGAAGTTCGTCTTATGTCGGCTGTCGAATTGACTTTCTTCGGTTGTCATATTGACTTAGCTAGTTGTTAAATTGATTTATTAGTCGTCCTATTGACTTAGCCGGTTGTCCAATAGACTTAGCCGGTAATAAAATTGAGTTAATTTTCATTGAATTAAAAATAAAATAATTTATTTATAGATGTAATCGAATAATTTATTTAGCGAAATTGTGATACCTTGTAATTAAAAATTATAATTATGATGTATAATTTAAGAAGTTTTCGAATTGATTCCTCTTCTACCTCTGATTTGTTTGTCAATTAATATATAATTTTGTCAATTTGTTTAATATCATATTACTTTATATAGACATAGTATTTACCTATATTTTTAAAATTTATATTAATTTAAATCACTATTTACTTACAATGTAATCAATGTATGATTAAATTATTTAAGCTCTCTGCACACTGTTGGCCATAATACGATTATCAGACACATGTTTCATTCTGTTCTTATAACGACATAAAAATCAAATGAATCAGAATTATAATAATTGCATGAGATACTATTTTAATTAAATGGTTCTAAAATGTTACATAATGAAAGTAAAAGTGCACAATAAATATAACTACTACAGACATATTTAATACAGCAATATGAGGGAGCCTAGGTCCAGCAGTGGACATCCAAAAGAAAATGGAGGGTAGGATGGGATATATATTTGATAGTGAATAGTAAATTTCTTAGTTTATTTCAATGAATGAGGCACATTTTTTTTTATTCTTTATATGATATGATCATGTTTATGGCCAGTGCAGTGTTACCGGAGACAGTTAATATACTATTGTTATATTATTGTAATAACTATTAAAACTGTGGTTATATTGTTAATCATTATATTTATCTGTTAACCCAAAAATTAAAATAAATATTTATGAATCTGAAACAGCCTTAAAAAGACTACTTTCCAAGGCTGTTTTAATGTACGGACTACTTTAAATTAATATTATCGATTTTTTATAACAAATATCGATTTTATTTTTTCACATGATTAGTGCAAACGGGCGTTTTTCATGAATTTCAATTGTAATAAATCGTTTTTCGAAATGAGATTATTTTTTGCATATAAGTTTAGAATTGTATTCTGTTCATGGGAACAGAATACAATTCGAAACATGAATGGTCATGTTAAATTATTTTATACGTGTATTTAAAAATATATTTTCCTAGCTTCTTACCAGTACTAGCAATACTACTGTTACTAATGACCCACTCGACGGGGTGTATTCAGCTGTCTCTCGGAACTCTCGGTGAGAGATTCTTAATTTCTCATCAGGTAGATTAGCCAGGTCATAAAATCGCATTTTTTATATGATTTTATACTATTATAATTTTTTACCCGCCGAGAAACTCCTAAATTTACCATTAAATATTATTTTTTTAATAAAAACACATTAACAGACCAACTTTGTTAAATATCATTTATTATATGCTATATTGTGGTAAATTAATTATTAGGTATATAAAATTTTTTACTTCAATGTTTGTTGCTCAAATTTTTTAAATAATTAATTAAATCGAGTTAACATTATAACCGCAGTTTAAAAACGAACAAAAAAAATGGTAATAACGTCACATAATGCTTTCATGACATGCCTTTCAAGTGAGTAAGAATAATAATATTTAGCTGGTAAGGTTAATAGTTAAGGGATGTCGCGGCCATGTTGCATCATCTGGCATATTGCAAAATACCCATACTAAAGTCATATCTTTAAAACACTATATAAAAAATGTAAATGGTTCAGTCGTGTTATTAAAAAAAAAACCGCCAGTTTGAATTTGAAATTATCACACAAATCAATACAGGAAATCAACAGACGATCTAACTAATATAATTAATTCTTCCGGTTTCATTTCCAAATCGTGAGTATTTTTTAATATACCTGATCGTGCGATGTGACGGCGACTGAAATAATACTCTCAGACGCTTATGAATACACGGTTTATTCATTATTTTGCACGTTCACAATATGATAGTTCCTAAAGGAATTGCATCCGTAGCGACATAGACGGGCGGGCGGTGTAGCCGGGCGGGCGGTGCAGACGGGCGGGGGCAGGCCGCTCGTGTGCTTAGTTCGACGAATGTGTGTTTATATATGAAGCAATGTGGTGCCTACGTTGTTTTGTTCTTATTAATATTAACAAGTTACGTGGAATTAAAATATAATTTATTGTGAAGCGATCTCAACATAGATGTGGGCTTGAGTGGTCCTGGTGAATGACAATTATTTATTTATAAAGTATAACCAACAAGACTTAAATTCCGATGCGATGAGAAGAAGAGTTGCTTGAAAGGCTACTTGCATTGCATCGCCTCTAAAGCAAAGCTAAAATTCCTTTAAGCCGTGCCTAAAATCATCAAATTCCTCAATATTCAAAATGTATTGGATCACTATCAATGTTCGCTTGCAATGTTTTATTTTGGCGTTAAAATTTTTATTTACATCATCTAGATATTAAATGCACAAATAAAAGTAATTTAAAATGTAATTATTATAGATTAAAAATTATACACAATTTATATCACGTTGCATATTAATCATCAAATGAGCATTTAATGCGTTGTTTTGAAAAAACGTCACCTGAAGAAGTATAAATATCGTATGATCGTAGGCCCTTTTCACACTGAGCTACTCTTCTATGATAATAATGGCGGAAAGGTGCATTCGCATGGTGCGTTTTTAATAACGTCAAACTATATACATCATGTCGAAGTCATACACTCCAAATGTTGTAAACAAAAGTTAAACGTGCACTATGAGTGGTCTATATTACGATAACCAAATGATCAGTGATTAAATCATGATTTAATTTTGTCTGAAAAGGGCCTTAGATTTGTAATATTTCTTTGTATATAAAAATATCTTTTTGAAATTTACGTCTTATTAAATGTTTAAATATACTTTAATACCACGTTTAGTGAATGGTTGTTTGGAGAACAGATTAAAAGATCTGAGGATTATCAGTAAATTTGTAAGATTTCAGTTATTTAAGCTGTATTAGTCAAGTTGCTAGTTTTTTTGTTAGGGTTTATTTGATTTAGTTACTTTAAACACTTGATGGCTTAGTACTTAGTGAAGTGGCCAGTTATTAGTTAAATTGTCAGTTCAATTTTATATACATATAGTAATTAGTAGAAATTTTTTAAACTCGGACCTATTAAACTGTGACTAATAAAGTTACCAGTTCATTAGTGCACACTATCTCTAATAACAGAATGTTAGGGGGTAATCTCTAACGCAAAATTCGAATTGCAAACTTGACTTAATCCCAAAAGTACCAGGTACCTTTTACAAGTATTATTTGCGAGTTTAGTGGCAAATTTAATTCTGAAGCATGTGACACACGATTGGAAGAGTTCGAGTTGAATTGAGGTGAGTTCTTCAGACAGTATGGTTAACAAATACGGTGTATTTAGCGAGCAAGTGAACAGAAATAAGTAGCAGATAACATAAAACAATTGTATGAAACTAGCATATTTTTATTCCACAATATACGGGTTTTGGACTAAAATGTGGAAACATCCATCGTAATGAAGGTCATGAATCACTGGGTAACTTGCAACTTAACTGACAAGATAAATGGTAATAATGTTACTGACTTAACTACTAAGCGTTCTAATTGCTTAATATACAGGACCGTTCTTCAGTATAGGTACTACTAAACACTAGCAATTGATAGAATATAATTTACGTTACGTATCTCGTTTACTAAGCATGGTATTAAATTTTGAAATTTGAATAGAATAATCCGCAAATCGCTTATATACTAATGTTGACATGTACATGACGCATTATGCCACAAGATGCTTCTGGCAGTTTCACTTCAATACATTAATTGAATTGAAATATCCTGTAGGAATGAAATTCGACACTGCATTAGTCAAACTGTAATTGTTACCAAAACGTATTCAGTAATATATATTTTAATTTTTATGTAAATATGTAGTTAAAATTAATTGTTGGATAACGAAATAAAACGAACAGATAAAAAAATATGTCAGAGAAACTCAATTGAAAAAAATCGGTTGATTTTCTTTGTTCAATTTGGAATAATAGTTTTTTTTTTATTAACTTCAATTTAAAGAGATCTTTTTGCGTTCCAACAACTCGACGAAAAACAGCCTTTACATAAAATGATTTATTAAGATTAATTTAACAAACAAAATCATTTTTTTGAATGTGATTAACGGTGTTAATAGTCGATCGTTGGAGTTTTTATGAAAAGCATTCATTTATTTCCAATGTATTCCAATATCAGCTGTAAAATACTCTGGATGCTCTAGTGTCGTTGACACTGGGTGTCGTGTCACGAGTGTCGCTAACGAGTGTCTTACGTCAATTATGAATATAACAAATTTTGCGTAGTGATGAGGGTGTGGTGGGGGTGCGGTGGGGGGAGGTGCCCGTCGGTCCTCCCTCTCGTGTTGTGTAATTGTAGTGAGAAACGACCAATCGTTGTTTTAATGTTGAAATATTGTTCACCTTGTTTCTCTAGTAATAATAATAGGTATATTAATAATAATATTTATTATTATCTGTTTATTGTGAACCTAAAGCGCCGAAGTTGTGCACGCTGGGCGTGCGCGAGGTGATATGTGAACCTACCTTTATTTTTCAATTTTTATTTTATTATGTTATTCCTTTCAGTTTCGATTTTTTGTGTCGTGTTTTATCGTTTTTTTTTGTTTCGTTTCTACGAAGGCACCGTTGTTTTTTAATAGCTATCGCCCATATCTCTTTGGTAAAATATCAATGATTATTCTAATGTATAAATAACCACATGGTTTTGTTATTTGGTTTGAAGTATACTGTTTTTTCTTGGTATTATTAATGCTTTAAACTTCAGGTTTTTTTGAGATAAACACTAACTAAATATATTTTTAGCGTATTATCTTAATACATACGCGTAGGTATATAACATGCCGAATAAATATATAAAAAAATCTAAACAGAAAAATAACATTACAAAACAGCCAGTTAAATGAATTAACCTGTATAAATAGTGACATTAAAACCGTTAACATTTAAAACCAAATTGTTCGTTCCGGTCCACGTTTTACGGTAACAGGGCGGTCCCGACGAGATATGGGCATTAGTGTTAGTATAGTTGAACATTAGTCGAAAAAGAGCTCTCAATATTTAGACTAAATTCTCATACACACAAGCTTAGTACAAGGCATTTTCTTAGCACGTAAGCATTTCGCCCGCATCCGACACAAGTTTGTTTGTTTTCAAGATGGTTACATTAAAAACAAACGAAACGACAAAAAAAAAAACTAAAATTTTTACTATAAATTATAATAGCAACAGAAAGATTATAAATTTTATACACGAGCTTAAGAATATATAAAGAATTGTTAAAGTTGTAACCGGTAAATATAAATTCTTATGATAAATGTGAATTTATAAACTATCTCCCCCTCTACTTAAGTATCTGTGCTGTGTCGCATTCGTATTGATTAGTTATTCATATATCGTATTTAATCAAGATTACACTCTTGATCAGCGTGACCAATTTAGACCGGATGATTGATATCTGACAAATGTTTAAATATGAATAATTGATCAAATTGTCTTCATTTCTATCTTGAAAATCAACGAGCAACATTGGCGAGGTGGTTTTCGTAGCGCTGGCTGCAGAGGTCTCGTTCCGCTAACGACTTCGTCACGGTCGGTAGTACTTAGATAGTTATTGTAAATTCAAACGCTCATATAAGTGATAGTAGAATAGTGACAGGAGTTATAAATATATTAGCTGCTGGAATCAGACCTCTGCAGGGCGCCGCCGATGTTATTAAAATATATAAATATATTGCACTTCTTTCTTGTTGATTACATTTTTGCAATATTATTCTGTCTCTTGTTTTTTTTTGTGATTTTTATAATTCGATACTAATGTACTATAACTTTTTCTTCATGACTAATTATATAGATAATTAACTTAATATGATTTAATTTCTATTCGTAAATTATTAAATGTATTAATGTAGTCTTTTTGTTATATTTGATTATTGTTTTAAAATTTTGTGAAATTAAATTTTTTTTTTTACTTTTACAACGTGTCGAATAATTATTCGACAATTATAATAATATTTTAATTAATTATAATATTCGAATAATTATAATTAATGAACCATTCGTCAGACTGTTTCTTGGCTGTTAGTACCTGGTATCGAATTATACGAATAGTTGTGAATATTATGCTCCACTCGACTGGACATTACACTGTGATAGAAAGCAAAGCTCATACTGGAGTGCTTCACACACGATTTTATCCTCGGCCCCCGCGACACCGCGGCCTACTCCAACTACTGGTCGTTCTTTATACTGAAATGGGATATTGAATTCTTATGTCACTTTTTTTCGTTATTCGTTAAAATACAAATACTTCTCATTATTTTTGTTGTGTATCTATTTTTTATCGTAATATGTATGTATATTATATGACAATAACATCACAGAAATTTCACATTAAAATAATTATGTCTAACTAGCACTATGGCAATTTATCGCACCATTTTGATCTCTTCAATGTGAAATTTCGTGATGAAAGATTTGCAATTTATTATTTTGTATTGATATTTTTGTTATTTGTAAATAGTGGACCTGATTTTTTTGAACTTATTATAGTTACGAAAACTTGTATAATGAGCAGGTGTCCGCGGGGTGCGGGGGCGGGGTGGCTTGTTGATGTGACGTTGCACTAAAGGGTGAGTCACATTGCCTTGTACGTAGAGGGAGCGGGTGCTTCGTAGGGACAGCTAGGCTGTGCTATGTGTAATGTTTCTTCAATAAACTCCTGTACATTACTGATACACGCATTTTATTTGTCACCGGCTCCTGGGAGTTGGGGAATTGGGCTTAGCTACTTCTATGACCCATTTAATATTAATGTTTGAAGTATTACGACGGTCGAATGCTTAATATGGGTAATGGTTTAAATTCGGTTGTTATACGAAACCAGTCACAACTTGCATTTATTCGAGACTGGCCCAAAAGTGAGTTTTAAAAAAACCTATATTCTGAAAAGGACAGATGTCTCTTAAAAAATAATACCAAAACAAATTTTTGAGAAAGTTTTATTTTCAAAAAAGGTACACAGTCATTAGACGATAACAAACTGTATCTTACTGCTAATAAAAGATTATTACGATACACGTATTCTTAAACTACCGCGCGCACACATGTACGTACGCACGCACACACACAACTCGAAGCTCCTGTTTTTATCAATTTTTGTATATTTTTACAAAATAATATCGACCATACATACATTGGTGTGACAATGCGTAGTTTCACATAGCTACCTATATACGGTAAAAGGCACAGTTACATGTTATAAGCTAGTTTCGCTAAAGGAACGCTTCATCTGTCCCACTTACCTCGAGTAGTTATATTCTTGATATGCAAATGGAGCGGTAGCATTTTAATAATTTAATTGGTTTTTAGACATACAATAATTACCGAGTAATTTGAAACAAAAAACAGTTACAGTCCTGAAGTTACAATTCCAAAGAATAAAATTTCGTACTGGTATAAGTGAGAAATTAATTAACAAAGGAGATTGGCAGATCGTCATCGTTATCAGCCTATCTCAGTCTAATGCTGGACATAGGCCTCCCCCAACGAGCGCCATCGCGCCCTGTCCTCGGCTTGTC
>DWME01009217.1:0-11071 GCA_018244795.1 Parelbella ahira ahira | reverse complement strand
TGCTGGACATAGGCCTCTCCAATGGCACACCACTGAGCTCGATCTTCAGCTCTTCGCATCCAACCACTGCCAGCCACGCCGAACTACAATAAAACGTAGTTAAGAAACGTCTTGATGCCTATAATCCCAGTTCTATAAAGAGTTGTAAACACAGCTATTATGCGGTCTCGGCTCCAATAAACTGACGCATAACGGATCGCTGCAATAAAACCCGCTTGATTTAACGCGAACAGCTGAGATCTGGAAACGCTAGAGATGAATAACTCGGCAATCTAGTTTAAGGTTATTGTACAGTTATTTTTATTTAGTAGAGATGGTAGTACAAAACAGCCCTTTTCAATTTTACTTTCAGAGTTCAATTTCTTTAATAAAGTCCTCTCATGAAGAGTAGCTTCCTACATACATATATGACTAAGTTCAGTTGATAGGTCTGTTTTGTTAATTCATTAGTTAATGAAGGCAAAAGATTATTTGGAATTTTTCTGCCTAGTCGAATAATGAGAACAATATTTTATTCACATTAGGTTATGTCCAATAAAGGTAGATATGTATCTTGTGAACTCGTATTCTGCTAAATTGAACAACACGCAAAATTATTTAAACCTCTCATATTAATTAATAATACTTCAATCAAAAAAATTCAATTAACAGATGACTGTGTATCTATTGTCGAAACCTTTTATGGGTCTATAACAATATAACATAAAAATGATCCCAGGCCTGAAGTCACAAACTTAACTTCCTTGTTATCTTTGAAAGGACATTGGCCTTAAAATTGATGATTTAGTCATACGATGACGAATAGAACAGGTTTTACCAAATTAGAAATTTATCAAAATTCAACGAATCATGCAAAGAGGTCAAACACAATATAATTAATGAAAAGCACCAGCTCAGAGAAGGATATGACATACCTGAAAGTAATCTCTTTGGCGAATTGTTCAGTTAACCCAATTGTTAAGTGATATGGATAAACTGCGAGTGTTTAACAATCATTCTGTTGTCAGTCCAACTGTCTATCTACGTGCTCATTGATACAAAAAGGTTATTTTAGAAGCAAGATTGTTTGCCGCTAGACTTGTAATTTGACAGTTGTGTCCGGGAGGAAAACTTGAGAATTTACGTTTGATAGACGCATCTCACGGTTACGAGAACTGGGTTTTTTATCTTGTATATTCCGATGTGAAACTGAAAGCATTTAGTTGATATTATTGACTGCCTTGTTGGCTGTTTGGTTGCAAGGGCGACTGTTGTACTAGAGGTTCCGATTCAATACTCAGGTCAGCTACTTTTGGATTTTTATGGACTCTGGATTTCTGTATGGCAATAGACTCAACCTCTATTTCATCGTGGGACATAAACGTAACTAATGAAAAGTTGGAGTACTACAATCCTCTACCTAGCTCTTCGTAGAGATACAGTCGTGAGGTCACTTTTTAGTTATGATTTTCGCTTTTAATTTTGATATTAACACGAGATAAGTAGGTATATACCTATTATATACAAATATCATGGGACATTTCCACACGGCTCTAATCTGATCTCATTCTGGAGAAATCTATATGTATATTCATATAAAAATCTACTTATGTAGGTATAGATACAAGTGGGAATAGAATCTACAACTCCTGACTTAGGCGTCAGGTTCACTAACCACTTGACCAGCCATCCAGTTAATTATAACACTTTTAATTCACACAAAATCGCCACCAAAGGTTTGCCAATCACGTTATATAAAAAATGTGATATCTAATTTTGATACCGTCAGCAAAAAACCAATCATTTGATCCTGAAAGTTAAACATACAATAACAAAGAACTAGTAGCTCAAAAAGCAACGTAAAAAGCAAATTATTTGTGGACTGTCTGTTGTCCCATTGTTGATCAAAATAAAAAAACAAAATGTAGCTATCTAAAATTTTGGCTGCCAGCATGTCCTTATCATCTGATATTCTACACCTTCGCTAAACAGACGCGCTCAAGGGAGGCATGAAAAGAAACAAATAGATAATCGAATAACTTCGCGAAGGTCCCGAGGGATGATTAAACGGATACAAGCACGCTTATATTGTTTAGACTAGTGCTACCAAATGCTGTGGAATAGACGGATATACGGTAACGTTCCTTACAATTTCAAATATCCTTTATAGAATTTTTTGTAATCTTAAAGAGAACGTAACAATAAATAACGTAAGTGTAAAAGACTTCAGTCCTTCATTGGAAGAGTGGGGCTAGGATAATGACACGCAAAATTTGCTTAACAAAATTACTTGCAATTTTAAGACTAATTAGAAAATGCGTGTAACAGAGAAAAAAACACATGTTTTTTACACAACTCATTAATAGAATAAATTGCAAATAAATATTAGTTAAATTGTAGAGTTACTTTTAAATTTCGAGTCTCTCATTTTTTAAACTTCACGTCACATTACTCGAGACCCATTTTATTTTGACTGACAACATCAATTAATGCAGGCGCGGTATTACGTTACAAAGGGATCCGACAACTGAGTTTTAGTAATGGACTATCAATATTAAAGTATGGGATATTTTTGTAGCGTTTAAAATAGTAATCTCATCTATATTTTTTCCTGACGAACGCTGAGATTATTTTAATATTGAAGTATCATATCACCGACTTTAATGAAAGCGCAATAATTTGAAGCATGTTAAAAAACACAACTTTTCATGATTCATGTAGACCGATTGATAGGTATTCGTTTGGTTTCTTATAATTATGTCAGTTTTATCAAACGTTACTAAGTAGGTACCATTTTCAGTCGTAATTCTCTTTGTTAACTGTAGTTTAACCGATTCACGTTTGTCAGTCTCAGTACACAGTGATTACTTTGCGAATAACTCTTCTTATCTTATCAAGGTACTTGGTTTTACTTTACCACTTTTCAAACAACATCAAAAAAGGAGGAGGTATTATGCATTGCTATTATGTCGTATTTCGCCTGATACCGACTACAGAAATAATAATAATGGTACATTTTATGGTCTTCATTAAAAGTTGTAAAAATAAAAAATACTCAAATATCTTTTCACTTTTCTTTTTGGAAACTTTTGTTGTCATCTTTCATTTAATAATTTTACATTCGGTATAATTACGCTATAGATTACTCAGTTCATCATTTTATGCTAATTTTAATCCGTTTATCCTTAGTAATGTAATACACGTTGTAAATTTCAAGCGATGAATATAATCTCTATATATTGGATTGAAATAGAGTTACTATAACAGTTATCGCTGGTATTAATGATAATTACTAGATGTAACAATTAATGAATAACAGTAAATCTATTTACTACTAATTTAATCACATTAGAATACAAATTTAATCAGGTCATGTACTTCTAATTGAAACACCTCATTTACTGTCCCTTAATACCTACCTACGTTTATTTGCAATTTTAAATTATTGCGACAAATTTAAAAAATACTATTATTGCTTACATGGGTGACTACAAACATGTCATCTTCACATTTTCATCTTAGAAGAATATTTTAATTTGCCTGTTTACTCGTTTGCGCTCTTGCATTTATAATTTAACATTCAGATATACCAACAAAATTTATTAATAAAAAATATTACTATGAAAATGTTTTAATTGAAAACGTGGCTAAAAAGAAAACCAATAATGCTATCGGGCGGACGTCTAATCGAGAAACTCCGCTGAACTCGGGATCAGCTGTTTAATCCCTTCGTTTCTCGGACAATTAAACTTGTGATTTAACACAAATCGAAGACGCAGCTCCTGGAGAACAATAATTCTTTATTGGATGAGATTACTTCGCCCAATATTTGCTGAATTGCAGGAGATTGGAAATATTGGAATTATACGCAGTATTTTATATGCGATAAACTTGCCAGTAAGCCATATTATTCATAGAGGAGATGTGTATCTAAGAGTGAAACAATAAAAGAGTTGTCCATAATGATGATAATTATAAAAGTCGGTTTTAAAACTTCTTGTGACTAATGAAACCGTGCATTTACTTCCGGTTTGCTACATTTAGAACTGATTTTCATTTTTATCGAGCCAAAACATTTTTTCGCTTTTACGCATTAGCTTAATGAAATATCAAAATAAATGAAACCGAAGCATTTCATTTCACGATAATAGGATCCTTCATAAAATCTTGAATATCTCGAATTGCCTTCATAACGCGATTGTAAACGTTATCCGCGAATATTCGCGAAATGCACGCCGAAAAATCGCTAATGTAGTTTATGTCCGTAATAAAACATTAACAACGTGTTTACGTGTTTTGAAAGCTAAACTAATAAGGACATTAAAATTATATGAGTACAGCTCAACAGGGAGTCCGTACAAAGGAATAACGATGAATGTTTTGAAAACATCGACTCGTATAATTTTATAATACTCCTCGACAATATTAAGTCTGCCCATAAAATTGCATATGACCCGTTTTACTGCGCCATTTTAAGCTTTATGTGTTTAAGAAGAAAGTTCTAAACTCTAATATGGTGCACTACGGGCTAATGTCTTATATTTGTTTTCGAATGCATAGGTAGCTCGAACGCTTGACCATCTATGTCAAATGCATACTCTTAATCCTCACAGAACACACATTAGACACGTTATTGTATAGTCATATAACTACTGTGTACAGATGAGTAAGGACGCAAGGAAGTTTCGTATTTACGTACATGTGATACAGACCACAATGCGTTAAAAGAATTTAAAGGATTGTTTGGGTTTTTGTACAAACTCCGCAGTAAAAATACCGGATTTTGTCGATGCTCTTTCGAATTGGTCAAGCAATAAAATTTTACGATATATTTTATTCAATACTGCCTTCAATAAAATCAAAGAAGGGCTAAATTAACAGTGTCCTATTATATAAATGTGATTAAATTTAATCATCCATAAAATTCTCGGTTATTTCATGGTTCGGTTTTCCGGTCTATTTACTGTTGCTCTTTACATTTCACAGTTTTATTCAACAATAATACTGCTACTGTGAGGTATTTAAATATTGCTTTATTTAAGTTGTTCTACAATTATGTACTTAATTAATTTAATTTTACGGCCATTTCTGTAAAATTATCATTTGTTTGTTTTATTATCGACTGTCTATGAAGGATTTTACGGATTTTACTGAATTCGTTAATTACATACATTGTTCCACTTTCAAATTAAAAACCGCAATCCCTTTTTAACCAATATTAATATATTGTTCGCCATGAATATACGCGATTACGTTGTGTTCGTATTTTATGATTCCTCTCAAGCATTTCCACCGCTTAATTTCTTCCAAACCAAAATTGACTCGAGGTTATTAGATTTTTTATTTAACATTTCACCTCGTAAAATGAAATATAAAAATTCCTATTTCCCGATGTAAACAAAGTACCGTAAAATAAACAATTTCACCGATAAAGGTGAGTACACACGTTTGATGTAACGTCACGCGTGACAAATGTGTAATCGTCAGAACTTTGGCTCTGTGAGGAATTTAGTGCGTTTAATTACTCTTGAGCGGGTGAACCTCGCGTCAGTTTTTTGATGGACGGAATCCGGTTCTGGTGATTGACTGACGGGCACATCTCATATTGTCCAAAGAACGTTCAATGGAATCGAATATATTTTTTGTGCAATGGCACAAAAAATATATTCGATTGAATACTTCGGTGGAGCATGCCTAGGGCGTATAGTAATTGAAAATTTAGTATAACATACATTTTAAATATCAAATACAACTACTGGTTCGGGTACGTACTGCAGCTTAAAATTGAATCTTGCTTTGTGGTCGACGTATGTACATGAATAATTTAAGAAAAATTTCTTGTTAAAATATTCAAAGCTAGATTTTGTGACCGTACAGGTACCTAGTATAGATACAGAGAAAGAAAAACAAACATTGTGATGGAATCTGCACACCTCAGACTTCTCCATAATATTTTCTAGAGCGCTGGAAATCTACCGACACGAATTCGATCAACTTGTCAGAGTATGGCTTTATCGCTGTTTATTCTAAGCAAAAATCCGGGTCTAACAGTGAAACGATAAATGTTGCAGATGAAGCAATGCAAATGAAGATTAATAGAGAAGAAGGATACGACAAATTCAATGAAATATACAACTACTTAAAAATTATGTTTTGATATATTTTGTCCTCCTACCTGAGGTATACAATATGGTAACAATAATAGCGCTACAACATCTCAATTAGCCATACTTACAAATACTCGAAAGCGCTGTGGAACCGCGCGATCATCATCATGACGCTGATTCAAATTCCTGAACACTGCATACTACATGTAGAATGCATAATGTGTCTTTCACTTTCATTGTAAATTTTATACGCATCGTTTTTACTATTGAAATTCAAATTATAAGCGAAAATAAATCAAATGCGTCAGTAATACTCGTACTTATTTGTTCGTCTTCTGATAATTGCACTAGAAACCTCTTGACGTAGAAGTCTACGACTAGTTCAGTCTAGTGCTATATGTCTACCTATTTTAGAAAAAGCGTAAATAAGATTAGTTTCGTCCTCACCATGATTACTTAAATTTTAATATTTGGAAACAAATTTTATATTAAGATAGAGTGATTCATTGCCAGACGGGGCCAGTTTAAAGGTATAGCCATTGAATCCTCAAAAGACATTTTAAGCCTGGGTAATGACTGATGCTTTATTCAAGAAGGTCGCGACCACCCGACAACCAAAATATAATCACTGGGATCTCTGGGGTTGTATCGAAACAATCTTTTAATACTGCGACATTGGTGCCCGACTGTACTCTTGTTAAACAGCGGGATCATATTGATGAACGCAAGATTTGAAGTTGAAGGTAAAGTAAAAAAATTAGGTTATCAGAAAAACTATTGAAATCATCTTGCGGCACGCAAATTTTATGTTACGGCGAATATTTATTAATTCATTAGAGATCTTTCCTACCACGGATGGGTTTTCGTAATATGGTTTGACATAAGTATTTTCTTTTTCTTACAAATATATTAGTGAATATTTTCATCATCATAATCATTATCAACAGGAAAAATTAGACTGCTTTTCCTTTTAAGTATAAGCAGCATAATATATTGTCCCTTAGCTTTTTAATTTAGTTACAAGAAGAAAATACATATTTCCTACACCAAAGATATTTCCTCTTCAATTTCTTAATTGATATGAACTGTAATTTCGCATCGCGTTCTGAAATGCCATTAGTAAATTATTTTTAGCATCATATTTACAAACAAATTAATTAAATACTACATAATTTAATATACACTTATTAACAATCTTATTAACAAGTAAATTAAACATTTTATTTCTTTGGGAAAGAAATAAAATATTCGTAATATAGTGTTACTTTCCTCTTTAATTTAATTAACAAAAGTAATTGTAAGCGATTGTGGTTTATTTATTTCATTATATCTTGTTCGCTTGCAGTTAATTGTTTTAATATATGACAAGCCCTTAAACAGTGATACCGACGAAACCGAAAAAAATAACGTATCTGTGACAAGTTTTTAATTTTATCACACCATCGACAGGACAATTAAGAAATACCTGCGATTTCGTCAGAATTTTTAGGGAACGAAATTCGTTAGAGTAACTTTTGAGTTTTATTCGTGAAGAGGGAAGTTATTTTAGTGGTTTACTGCCTCTGTTTGTGTTCTTGGTATCACTTTGATCGATGTTATTAAATTCTTTCAATTTAACTTTACATTATTTAGCTGTGCCCGGATACCTACTGTAAGAATATTCCGTTTCATATTAATGCTTGATTTGGAAGTGTTGATTTGATAACTGCAGTTCGCTTTATACATGAATAATTTAAATACAACCTTTATAAAATTTAATTAATATATTTATGGTAAAAGGCGAAATGTGGAAATATCTCTTTTTATTAATGACTGGCCATGTATAAAATTAAACAATTAATGTCGTATATCTGTATATGTGTCTGATGCAAATGCGAGGTAGACAATAAATAATATAACTCAAGCTATTATTGCATTACACTCTCTAAACAATATTCAAACCAGTAAAACACCCGCACTCCCGGGAATAAAAAGCAAAACGATGTTTTGATTAAAACGTATTTGACGTTTCAATTCGTAAGCCATGGTGCTGTACATCCGTCGACGATGTTACTCATACCTAAACAATACATTTTACAGGGCTAAATATAAAGTGGAAGTGATGTAACTTTAGTTGCCATCTGCACGCATATGTAATGGAGTTATTCGGTATTCCAATGTGTCAAAAAGAACATTTAGTTTTTCAAATGTGACAGTAATCATATTTTATTCTTTTTAATTGAGATATTTTTGTGGGTTGGCTGTGACAGTTGGATTGCAACCGTATGACAAATTCGCGTGTGCAAAGAGCTTTGAGTTTTAAAGCAGATTAATGCGAAAAAGTGAATTTATTCTTATAAATTTTATTATTCGTTAGTGTGATAACAAAATGTTAAGCGTATCTATATGATTTACCGAACTTACTAAAACAAATTTATTTGATTTTGAATGTGTTATTTCAGTGGACTTGTGGTTATTTAATGATACAGTGTTTAACCAGAGGGAGCGTGGATAAAAATACAATACCTATTCGAGGTTTGATTTTTTAATTATCTTCAGAACTGGTATTGTAATAATCGATCGTCAATACATTATTAAGCAGAAAATAATGTTATCGTCGTGAAGAAGTATCTTATGCTTGTCTATTAAATTAACCCGGCGCATCAGTAACGGCTTTTTCAATAGTAACTATATTAAGAATTATACAATTTTTTGCTCACTAGCAACGTGAGGTTTTTGAAAAAAAAAAATTAAATATCTGTTTGTTGTGATCGTTACGGCCATTTTTTGGCTAATTACATCGACAAAAAGCTGACAAGCGCTGTCAATATCGGCTTTATTTTGTAACTTTCATACTAGCGAATAGTAACCGTTTTCGAAAAAAACCGCTTTCGGTGGTGCGCAGAACATTATTAAAATATCACAAATGTCGTATTCCTAAATTTTAACTGCACTCGTGCGAAAAAGAATTTCTTCCATATTTTTCACTCTTATTTCATTGGATATTATAGCACGGTCTATTATTCAGGCAGTATAAACAGGAGTCAAATTTTATTACTAGAATAACTTACATGTTATTCCAGATCGTATTCCATTTATACGTTAAATTTCATCCAAATCCATCTAACCATATCAGCGTGAAAGAGTAACAAACGTCCGCAAATACTTTTGCATTTTAGCCAACAGTATTCATTCGTGCCGACCTTCGTAAAGCACGGAACGCTAATGTGATAGGACTGGAGCTATGGGTGCACGTTACAGAGTGTTTCGCTATTTCCATCTGGTAATCATATAAAAGTCACGGACACTCATGGTCAACGTACGCGGTGCGATGAGCAACTGATATGCCGTGTAAGGGAAGAGAGGAAGCGGATATATTATTTTTATATTGTCATAAGTACCTACCTACTGAATGCAAAAGCCGAGGACAGGGCGCGAGGGAGCTGATTGGGGGAGGCCTATGTCCAGCAGTGGATCGAGATGGACTGATGACGATGATGATGATATCGTTACACCATGTGTATTACGCTGTAGGTAGAGAACACCGGGCGTCACATTTTTATATTTTACGTTACGAGCTTCTACTAGATTACCACTGATGACTCCTAGAAAGGATAACCTTTTATTAAATCATAGGAACACAATTTTCACAGAGTTACTCGAGTGTTCAGGGGAAGTTTTTAAAGGCAGTAAGCTTTTCACTCTTGTATTTTATGCAAAATAAATCACAATGTGCTATAAATACAGCAATTTATCAATTAATTGAAAAAATACGTAATGATTAAATGATCTCATGAACTAGAAGTATTACATACAATTACATAACAAATGCACATATACGTACATACCATGCATACTGGAAATTTCCACATCGAAAATACCTTCGCGGTATTCACACTGAATATGTTTCTCAAAGTTAGCAACAAGTTAGCGATATCTCTACCGTTACAAATGTCTATAAGCAACGATGACCACCATCTGATAGTGTGTTTGTTTGCTGATGTAGTAAAATTATAGAAAAAAACTGGTCATTTAAGTTTATAACTTGGACACTGAATAAAAGAGGAACAGTGATATGGCTCTCGCATCATCGGTCAATTACAAAAAGGTAATCCCGGGGGAGCACTTAATGAATCATTATGGGCGGCGCACCGCTCGCCCGACGGCTCATGAGCTGAATTTATAGCATCGCCGTCTTATTTACATGTTTTTATTAAATTCATATTTTTAACGGTATTCTTTTACAAGCACCATCATGCACCGCCCGGTTGGAAGCCTTCGCGACAAGTAATAAATATTTTAATTACATATCCAAATTGATTCGATATTCTTTTTTCGAATATTTAAACATGGAACGTTGAAAGCACCGATGCGAATGTTGTTGATATAATCGGTTCGTTCGTCGATTGATTTTGTTATTGATAGCTTTATTATTAACATTGATTCCCTTATAAAATAAAAGGTGTGGCTTGAAAATGAATTCTGGTAGGTACATAAAAAAAATATATTTTTGTTGTTTAATAATGACAGTTTCTTAGAATTTTCGTCATCATAATCTGTTCTCTAATTCTACCACTGTTGTATACGAATCTGCTCTCGGGAGGAGATGAAGAAAGAGGCAAATTGGTATAAATATCTCGAAACCTAGACCATCAACATTGATACTGTCTTACTTTGTCTGATGGTCTAATGGTGTATTGACAGTACCCTGCCTGGATATGAGTTCAATTTAAATCGAGCCGAAATCGAATCGAAACGACTATATACATTGTGTGTGTGGAAGTATAACTATTTACTTGATTACATAAAATTTATTAGCTCTCTGATTACCACAGTTACTTTTTTTTGTAGTAGGTATTAACAAAAATTGTTGATAGCAATAATTCTATAAATCATAAATTTATTCGCGCTCGGTACTATGAATATTGTAAACCAGTCAGATAGAGGTTTGAGCGACTCGGAGTCAAAGGCGACGCGTCAGAGTCACTCACTGACTTGTGACCCCC
>DWME01009216.1:0-11071 GCA_018244795.1 Parelbella ahira ahira | reverse complement strand
TCACGATGTTTTCCTTCACCGTTAGCAAGTGGTATTTAAACTTAAAACGCACTTTTATAAAGAGGTGCGCGCCATGGTTTTGAACCCAGGACCTCCGGAATGAGAGGCAGAATTCTTAACCACTAGGCTACCACTGCTTTTGTTATATGTATAATGATTGAAATTAACATTACTGTAATAAAATAATTAAATGTCATAAAACTAAATATTGATTAAAAATGTAATTAGTACCCTAGTAATTAGGATTAAACGGTCATAATGTTTTAAAATTAAAATTGTGTGACAAACATTTGTTCAAATGCTATTAACGGCGAACATGAGCACTATACGAGTATGAAAGAAATATTATTAATACCTCCATATAAACCACGTTTTGCGAATAAAGATTAGTATTGTTGTTACGGAGTTGACTTTTTCATGAAGAATGTTTATATGATATCCTCTTAATAAACGTCGATTATATCTTAAAACCGTACGAATATAAGATTTATTTTTGGAATAAAAGTCTCGATGGCGCTGTAATCGCACCCAACATTATTTATTAAAATGAATATAATTTCTGTATGAATTATATGTATGTCTACGTCTTTTTTGTATTCTAGTTTCATTA
Organism: Parelbella ahira ahira; assembly: GCA_018244795.1. Lineage (NCBI taxonomy): Eukaryota > Metazoa > Arthropoda > Insecta > Lepidoptera > Hesperiidae > Parelbella > Parelbella ahira. Next base: position 10,461 of record DWME01009216.1, on the reverse strand, counting down.
AAAATATACTCCTGCTGTATTTTCTATAAAATGCATACCATTTTTAATGACTTTTGAAGTAGTCTGAGGGTAGTATAAAAAAAAACAATATTCCATTTTTCTTTTTACATTCACGTCATACATTATTTATATATCTTTTAGCAAAATTTCTGCATTGAGAATTCCTTTTAACTAATAATTCAGGTCCAGGTAACGGATACAGAGATTAAAATTTATGAAATGAAATATTAGCTCAATATACTTCATAGATAACCAAAAGAACATCTCGGACAAACAAAGTTTGACACAGTTACAAAATTATCTTAACCAACGCGCGATGAAACTTTATCAAAGAGGCCCTGTATAAAGCCACCGGCTAAGTTTCGACAGAGAATATAAAGTTCCATTTTTTATGAACCGCTCCGGCCAACGCTTTTCATAAATTATTACTACTTTCAACATATTTTTTGTTATGCTATACTCAAATTACTAACTTGTTGTTTAAACAGTAAAGATTAAAAATGTCCAGAAAGTGTCAGTTACATTTACGACCTAATTTGAACACTTGACAACTAGTCGCGAGTCCTAGTTACACTAACAAATGAATATGTATACTTCGTAGGGGCTCGTTCTTTCTGTTTGTGTCATGGTTTGTTAGGAATTAAACTGTAACAAGAAAGGAAGTGTCTCCGAGCACGTGATCGCACTTGTAAACAGCAAAGCGGACATTCAATAGGTTGAAATATCCGGTTCCGGTACGCGGGTCACACGTTTACCGGACGGATCATAATCTTATCCATTTCGCTGATGGAAAAGTAAATCCTAATTTCCTGTAAGATTATTTTGTAAAATCTCTCATCCCTTTTTATCTTTCTAAACTATTAATGCTGGTATAAATATAAATAATAATCTACACTCGGGGTGGTGATGATGAAGTTTAATTTGCAACATGAAATAATATTAACCCAATGTATAGCTTGTTTCTTGCTACAATATTTATGCACATCTGATTTAAAATAATTTGCCACGTAGTACAAAATTTATTCTCGAACAATCCATTTTTACAATTGGACGGACTGCGATTGATGTATGCGACGTGTTTACCATTGGATGTCGCGCTAAAAAAATTTGGCAGATAATAATAATAATAATTATTATTATTATTAGTATTTGCCAAATACAGTTTGTTATCTGCCACATGAAACAATATTTAAACAAAATGTCACTTGCTCTCTGTTACGTGTAACAACATTTATGCAAATCTGATTTGTTATTTGCCATAGAGCACAGCATTTATTCTCGAACAATCCATCCTTACAATTGAACGGACTGCGATTGATGTACGCGACGTGTCTCTCGTTGGATGTCGCGCTCGAAAGGCGTCGCTTATCTCTTCCACATGCGATGGAGGATAAAATTTTTCACAAGTTGAGGAATGAAATGTTTAAAAATAAGTATAACCATTTCAGTGTTTTATCGACTCTTTGTAAGAACACTGTGATTCGGATTATGTACCTACATATCGAGTTTTGCATACAATAACTGTTGTACAATTTGTTGTATAATTGTGTATGAGTAAGAGTTGTATCAAAAATGGACAATTTAATTGCAATTATATTGTTTTGAAATATATTTTTTTAATACAGGTGAAGTGAATATGCTAGGATACTCATAATTAAAAAGTACGATGAGAAAATTTTCACGGTTACATTAGCTGTTAATACATATTATGTCGTTGCAGTTATTACTTCTATCGACAACATCGAACGACTCTCAACGAACGAATCTCAAAGTCGAACTCGTGGATCTCGTCGAACTCTCGTGTGACTTGAACTGTATTGTCGTACTTTTTACATATAGATAACATAAATGTCTAAGTGAAATATGGTTGTGTAAATTTTTACTTTATCCTTATAATAAAACTGCAAGTAGGTACCTACTTATACCGCACATGAAAATTGTTATATTGTCACGCCAGATTCTTTATAGGGTAGACAGCAAGTACTGAGTGCCAAATATCTCTATCATTACAAATCTGATTTGCTGCTTCTGTATTCACACACACATGTACAAATAAAATGGTACAAATAATACTTGATAACCAATGCAGAGTTGTATAATGGTGGACGGTCAACAGGACAGTTTACAATCAAGCGACAGGTGATACATGCGACGTGATTCTCGTCACAGTCAGAGCGCTCTATCCACTCGACAATCAGCATTAAAGCGCTCTATTCAAGCGCTCAATCTTTTATTTTAGCGCTTGTAGCGTTATTTTCAAGCAAATACTAGTGAAAGTTCGAATGCGCCTCTAAATGTAACATCACGTCTGTAATATCCGAAGTAGGCAGAGAAGTGCAGTACACTTCCTCATGTCAATGGTTACGTACATATGTACTTCCTTTTAATGGAATCGGTAGAGAACCTATTTCCCTACACCGGGTACAATTCTTCTAGAAATTTCAAATTAGAAAGGCTATTTATAGTACCCAGGGATTGAACCCAGAATCTCTCGATCAGCAATCGCGCTTAGAACCACGCGACCAAGGAGGCAGTGGAATTGTTTATAACACGTACGTTATTATTATGTTACTATTTATAATATGGAGTGTTTGCATTACATTTTTTAGTAGTTGTGCTAAAATAAATGTAGGTAGTCAGAACTTTTAATCTTAAGAGTAAATCCACTTTTTATGGCTATAAAATATACATATATTTTATTTAAAAGTTAAAAGCGAATAAATAATTTTGCGTCTAAGTTCCCAGCAGTCTCAATGGAAATATGTTTTTTTCAATTGCGCGATTATAAAATAACCTACTCAATTTTGGATAGTCTTCCACAATTCATAGAAGCGTATGTATAATAATGATACTGAGTTAATTAGAAGCTATTTTATATATTGGAGTCTCTGTAACTGATGAATTCTCCACCACTTTCTATATTCCTTTTCCACAGCGCTGCCTCAGTGTAACTGGAATAGAATATTCATTAGGTATGTTTTCTTTTACATGGCAGTCAGGTTCTCACTACACCGTTCGTAGTGGGCTTCATTTTTCATTTAAACTAGCTATTTTCCACCTATGCTTTCGTAGACGGAGCGGGAAGAAATTTCCATTTTATTTTTATTACCTACCGTTACAATCTAATTCTGCGCTAAGAAAGGCTTTTACCGCGAACTCGGCAACTTTATTTATTTTATAAACAGAAGTGCTTAAGTGAGTTTCCGATGTAATGAAATTTTAACAGAACTTATAATGTTATTATGTACTAAAAATGTTTCGTTCTCTCGTGTATGGAATTGAAACTTGTGTAGTGAATTTGAATCTATTACCAAATTATTTGATAGTTAAGCAAGGAATAATTTTTGTTACAGTGTTAAACAATATACATAAGTAGTATTTTAGATCGAAAAATAACAGACGCAATTGATATCAAAAGATAGTTTGTTTCACCGAAGTCTGTTTGTAAAATAACTCCCCAAACTTCATGTACAAAGTCTTAAATATCCGAAAGTTGTTTCAGAAATTATTAATTAACGAATATAATAGGCTCGATCCTTTATAACGGCGCCTACGTAGCGACACCCGCGCCGCTGTGTGCGGCATAGTTGTGAAGTTATCCCGACCGCCGCGTTGGAACCTTGTCGACGCAAGTCTTTGTAAGCCACCGGCCAAGTTTTAACGAAGAACATAAACTTCCATATTTCCAGGAACGTTCTATGAAAAGATGGTTAATAAATTATGGACAGTTTGATGGTGCTACGACTATATTGTATTTTGTGCAGCGAAAGGACATTGTGCATGGCCATATTGTTGTCTAGTCGTGTTGATTTGGTTTCAAAGTTGACGTTATAAAAATGAATTTGGGATTTTTTTAAAAATAATACATCAACTGTTTGTTACGAATTATTCACCTTATGTTCATAAATTTTAACCACATTCTATTTATCGTATAAAAATGCTACTTCCATTTTATATGGATAGATTCCACGATCGTAACAAATACATATATCCAACATTAATCTCTTGTTCGTACTCCGCTCGGGGTACGTAGAGTCGGATAAAAATTCACTTAAATACAAGACCAGATTGAGCATGTAAAGAGGAATAAAATAAATTTCCGATCGCGCCATTAACTTCACTTCGGGAATTGTTCCAGACTGCGCGCACATTGCTCGCTCACGCTTTTTAACATATTCGCACACATTTAACGGGAACTGCTTCTAAGCGTTCTCAACAAGTTCGTTTCTTGTTTTCCAAAATGTTTTGGTCAAATTGTCTTCATTGATTCTGTAATATGTATTTTTGTCACGGATAAATATATTTTTAAGTAGCATCTGTTAAGACTCATTAGGCAAATTAACGACTTAAATTCTAGAGTAATTTAAAGTTGCGCCAAATCGTACTATATCTATCTCTACACTACATTTTAGACATCGGAACATTTGTACCTTTAAGCGCATTGACTACAAAAGACAATCTCAGTACTGTTCAAGAGGTGAGAAACATTATCGCTAGCAGCCATTGCTGAATAGTGGAAAATTATTACCTTTATGCGCGTGGACGACAAAATGACAGTCATTCATGAACAGCCGGACATTTATACGTTCGTGCGCATAGACCACAAAAGATACAACAATTGTGTAAACATTCCCTACCCAGTTCGAGATAGGAAGCGATGGATCGAGCGCGTCTGGAGATTAAGATCGCTACAAGCGCGGTTAAGTGCTTATTACCGGGACAACCATCTTGCAACTTAAGACGGCTCGATTGCCGCCATCTTTGATGCACTGCGGGGATTTCTCTTTTACCGAGAAAAATAACTGCAGCTTTATTCTATGTTAACAAAATATTTTTGTCCGTCTTATATTACGCAATGCTGGGATAGCATCCCAACAGACTTTCAAATGATATAATTGAAACTAAAGTTTTGTATTTATCACTGGAATAAATAAAAATGCGCTACACTAATGACTGATATTTATGTAACTTGGAATACCTAGCAACTAGTACTGAGATGATTAGTCTAAACTATTATTATTGTTACATCTTTACGCCAAGTTCCTTTCACGTAGGTAGGTTTCACAGAGAATAATTTCTCTACACTTACAGATGTGGATTGCTATTTTTACATTGATCACTTCCCTCATGCATGCACGCCGGTTTTCGAATCTTCCCATTCCTGTAATGGCCATCATCTGATTTATAGGTCACGACAGAAGAGTCTCTATAGCTTTCTCATTTATCAACGTTTACAGACGAAACACTTTCTTAAAACAGCAGAATAATAGCAACCAACAACAGTGAAGCTAGGAAAGAATTTGGACTTATTAAACTATTGTGAATATTCCTGTACGCTAAAATAATGACCACACGGGGCGGTAGTGTTTAAAATACATAAAATTACTTTTCGTTATTATAAGTTGTATATACGTTTCGGTTTATCTCTGGCCTCAGTCGCTCATAAAGTGCGTGCGAGGTCGCTCTCACCGGAACGGAAATGTGGACGTGGAGAACTTTTAATGTGTTCCACTCACGTGAATAGTTTTTGCATGATAAACTTTATAGTCTCTCTGCGGCTTTGTCTCAATAAAGCTGAAGCACGGGCGCCCGTTCATTTCGCGTGTTACGGCGGAAAAGTTTTGATAGCCTCAAATATTCAAAGAAACAATATTGGATATAGGTATAATATCGATCGAAGACGGATAGGCAAGGAAGGTTATCAAGTGGGCCGCGTAACATTAAAAGGAACATATGTTACCCTCCTACACGGTGGCGGTGGTCTGATGACATAAAGGAACCAGCTGAATGTAGGTCGAATCAGAAGGTCTGCATGAAATATGGAAGTACATATATGTCCAGCAGTGGACTTATTAATAAGTACTGATGGATGATAGGTATAATATGATTATACATAGATGTGGTTAAATAGTAAATTGGGATTGGTTCGTCTGCTTTAATATTTTTACTCTTTGGAAAACGTGAAGCACGTAGATGGTTTTTAGCTTTGAAAATAGTTTTACTGTTAATGTTTGAACGGTGAGAGACGATGGAATCATTTTACTTAAGAAATTGCTCTCACTATAGATACGAGTAAGTGTGTCAGTGTTCTGAGTGGCTCGACTTGACTGTCTCGTTGGTTAAATGGTTGCGAGCGCGACTGCCAATCGAGTGATCTTGGGTTCAAATCCAGGGTTGGGTACTATGGATTTTATAACTTGGATTTTTTACTTAGTTTTTCTAGTAGTGCCTCGGAGACTGGATCTCCGCCCTGCGTATGATACGAGTAATAGGCTCACGACCTATTCTATGGTAGGTAAATCGTAATCACTGAAAAATGGGAGTGTACTACACTTGTCTGTCTTTCCCTTCGGGGAATATAAGCGTAATGTTATGTGTTCTGAGTGTTGATGAGTCTAACGAGGAGTAGTTATATACAATATTTTGAGAGAAATGAGTTACATATATACAAAAGGGGTTGGCAGAGGAGTGTAATACACTCCGACGTTTCACCAATTATGCTTAGATCCCACCATGGAATAAGCGGTGAAGTACAGAATCGGTATTGTAGCGCGGTTCACACAAAACGTAGAATTTTGCTTTCGTCTATTTGCACAGTAATCTGTACAACGTACGTAAAGGTGTATGTTATAATATCTTTATGTCAGTGGCCAAAAGGTTGCGAATCGAAAGACACTTCCAATAGAGCTGCGACGCCGATGTGCAAACTGTGGCTGACGTTTTGTCACGTGCGAATATTTGGGTGGCAGGTTACTGAATACCATTTTCACTGTACCGTTAAAGGTACGTTGAAAAAAGGAAAATGACTTTTTCCGTTGAATTCTGTTCCATTTCCGAATTCGAGAATAAGCGATGTCATCGATTCCGAGACTGCGTCGTTTGTCATTCACTATGTCCTATATTTTTGGAGTACGTTCGAGTGGAATTAGGAATGTTCAATGGCAGAGATATCGCTTTATTAATAATCGAAATAAAGAAAGAATGGGATATTGGGTTTTAATAATATTGTAGCCAACCAATTGTGACTCAAATAAGTAAGCGCATAATGAATTACAATATGGTATGGTAAGCAATTTATTTTTAGGCATCGGTTTGTAACGGTTTCCACCATGTTATGTCATCCAGACCATTGTCGGTATCGACGCGAATTGCTACGAGCAGGTAAGTCCAACGACACAATTTGTCGTCATTTAATGCGCATTTAAAAACTTTGTTCCATCATGTATGCGGCTTGCCACATGCTGAATCATCATCGTCGGCCTATGTCATTCCACTGCTGGACATAGGCCTCTCCAATGAGTGCCACTGCGCCCTGTCCTCGGTTTGCCAAGCTGAATGAGAAAATAAAACATTCTTATCCTTATACACCTCACTTATTTCATCTACCTTTGCGCTTTAGGTAAGATGGTACGCTTGAAAACTTTTCATTTAACGCTGTGCAAGCGAATATTGGCGCACGGTGTCCTGCGAGGCAATATCGGGAGCGCGGTGACACGCCGCGGGGATGAAATACTGGAAGCGTTATGAGAATAGGGGTGTTTGAAGTATTTTGTTATAGTGTAACATGCTATTGTTATACAACAATCTTATCTACATAACATTTCGCCTCGATTGCCCTGATGGGATAGGCAGAAGAGTGTAGGTAGTATTATTAGTTTTCACTAGTTAATTTAATCCGTCCCATGTAATGGAAGGCAGCATAGTATAGGAACAGCATACAAAAAACCTAATAATACGTTACCTGAAATCAAACCTAGGACCTAGGATTGCCTCCTTAGAAGTTACATTTGTAACCAATACCTAGACCAAGAGGCAGTCGACGTATACTTACCGTTAAGTAAAACTCTACTCAAAATCTGTCTTCCATAACCATGCATCATCTATCTAGAAGTAAAAAGCTGGGCCTCGATACAGACAATAACTCCATAAGCGTGCTAAGCTATGTCGTAGTACCTATTCAAGAAATATCGAAGCTTTCCGGTTTTAGTAAGAAGATACAAAAATCTAATAACTAATCACACTATTTCATTGTTACATGATTTTTTCCTATATATAATAATAACAAGGTAATAAAAATATATTTAATATTCCATTTTTAAAACAGTTTAACTGAAAGTTTATATTTTAGTATTGGACGTAAGATATTATTACGTCAGATCTCATTTAACGCACATTCAGTTCAAAGGAGGTTCTTGTAGGCTTCTACTGATATAAATATTCCGGTCCCCATAAAATCTTATCCGTAGTTATAAATTCTGACAAAAATGACTCCAAAAATGTAACGCAGTTTTTCAGAGATTTTTTCCCTTAAATTATTATTTCGTTATATCATACACGCGTGTCGTATATGGGAGACGGTTAAAATCGTGCAAAGGCTTTCTAAGTGGCTTTCTGAGTGGTTGCAAGCGCGACTGCCCATCGAGAGGTCCTAGATTCAAATCCCGGTTCGGATACTATTGGAATTTTCTAATTTACAATTTCTAGTACTCACTCGTAGTCTGGATCTGTGCCCGGTGAATGGCAATAGGCTCACCATCTATTCCATGGGACGTAAACGTAACTGGTGAAACCTGGGAAGGTACTACACTCTTCTGCTTACCCTTTCGGAAATTACAGGCGTGATGTTACGTTTTACAAAAATATTAGTTCTTGGTAGATATAAAAAATGTCCAAGACACCCTAGACCTATTTGTTCTAATTAGGGAACAGTAAGGCATGAATTACGCAGGGCATGTAATTGGGTTCTATTCTACGTTCCATCGACATTCTTTCCAATCATTTGTCTTTTCTTGATTTTTATCGCTTCGTATAACCTCATCTCTTTAATAAATTAACTTCGTCCTAATTTGGGACGTACAAATTTTATTTGCATTTCAAAGTAAAAATGTGAGAAATACTCAAAATGTTGTTAGTATAAAATGCTATTTTAGTGAGAATTACTTGTCATTCTCTTTGGGCAGTTCCTACCTGAGTTTTTCCTTGAAATTTATCAATAGTTAAAGATTCTAACATTATTGAAACATTAAGAAATTCCACATCTATAATTTTAGTACAGGTTTAAGGCGAATTAATTCTTAGTATAAATAATATTATGTTCAGTCACCTTTTCTTTGTTCCCGTCGTGACCGAGCGCAGTTGTCAGCGACACGCGGCAATTGTTTCGCGGTCGGAAATAAAACGAAGAAACTTTAATTAACGTCCAATGAAGCGGTACACGGATATCGACGACTTATCCGCCCACTCATAAACTACGGAGTTTGTGCAGCCAGCGGGTGGACCTCCCGCGTCCTGCGCTCTGCTCCCACAGCGTCTGTTACAGTAGGGAGCACGGGCGGTGGGGGAGGTCAACCGTGTATGGCTATGTTTCCCTGACCGCAGCACGGCGGATCTGAATGTCGGCGGATAATGGCTTCGAATCTCGATCTTTCTTAAAACCGGGCCATCGCCAACTGCGTTTATGTCACGTCTAGTTTCTGGATTAACGGATGGATGTGAGCTACAAATGTACTGCAAGTCATACTCGTATAATGCAACTTATGGTTAATGTCAATTTGTTGATCTTTAATTCATTCATTATGGCGTCATTATTAACAAATAAGATACCATAGTTTAAAGTTGTTAATTATTATCAAAGTGATATTTATATATGTGTGTGACTGGGTTTCATATTGCAATATATAATTTGCAGTTCATGATCATATCCATTTTTATATAGAAATCGTGTAAATATTTCTATTAATCTGCTCTATTAGATGAAGGATAAACTTCACACTATCTCTCATAATCAGCTCAACTACGATGTACACTTTCTTTAATTCTGTGTTTATCTAATGTGAATAAAGAATTGTTTGCCTACGAGATACCCCAAAGATGATTTTACCATTATTTTTACACTGTGTTTGAATCCTTCTTTCTCTGAAAAAGTACATTAAATGTTGAATAAATGCCCTCCGACTTTGTTTTATTTAGGTTCAGATAGCACAAGCGCCCTGAGAATATATATACCAGACAATTTATAAAACGCGGGCATCACAACGACATAAGGTAGGTATAATAATAAAGCCTCGCCTTGTGTGTTGTTACCGAAACTTCTCTTCGCCCGACCATAAACGTTAGCTCTAGCATACTTTGTTACATAAAGACAAACAAGCTATTCGCCAACTTTGGACCTTGCATTAAGTTAATGGCGGAGGTACCGTGCATTGGACACATGCAAATTTTCGCGGTCATTGTAATGAGGTGCTCTAATATAATACCATGTTGCTAATCTCATGGAAGGTCAGGCATGTGTGAAAATTGTTATCAAATAAAAAAGAGTGTAAACCATGTTATTTTTTTTTTTCATGTTTAGATTATCAGCCTACTCTCGTCTACTGCTGGACATAGGCCTCTCCAATAGCACGCCACTGAGGTCGATTCTCAGTTCTTCGAATCCAACCGCTGCCAGCCACTTTGCGTATT
>DWME01009215.1:0-11075 GCA_018244795.1 Parelbella ahira ahira | reverse complement strand
AAACAAATACGGAAACAGATTACAATTGGAATCCAATTTTAGATTACAACTCAGTAATAACATCAACCCAAATATTACTAATTTTGTTGCAAAAAAGCAGCACCGACCTCTACATTATTACAGTATTAAAAAAATTTTTTGCAGTAAATTGTCCAAAATTTACTCCTGTGTTCATTATTAAGGGGTCTTTGAAATTGTCTTGATTTTCTAGTAGTCAGCAGACTGAAAAAGATTAAGAAACACTGCCACAAGGGATTTGATGTGATGAAATATGTATGTATTCCCTAAAAGTCAGCAAACATATAACATTGTTCCCTTTAGAGTTGACAGCACAATATTAATTTGTAGTATATTTTTCCTGAATATATTCAATTACAAACTAGATATAAACAGACAGTCATAGACCTCACTGCATATTTCTGATAGATGGCTGCTCATGACACAAGACACTATTAAGTAGTATGAAAAAAAAACACCAATAAGTCCCAGTTGTTTTACATAGTTAAAGCTCATAGGAAATTATTGTGTACCATGATATATGTAAGAAAAATAGCAAGAAGTATGGCAGCAAATACTGACCATAATGTTTCAAATAGTGGTACTGCAGGCAGCAGTCAAACAGCAAGTACAACTCATCGTACCATTGCTCGCACCAGCCACATTTGTTGGGATACACTGATGCTAAGTACTGGAATTTAAGTTTTCACTATTATTTTTGTTGCAGTATGAATTTGATGTCTTGGACTGGATCCTCCGAGACGGCTGTAGATATGTATGAGATCAATGACAAGATTAACATCATCATTATCGTCTGCCTGTTTTAGTATATTGTTGGATATAGGCTTTTTAAGAGGTTTCGGCCTAAAACTCCATGTTGTTACCATTTAACACAACCCACACGTTAAACTTTTAAAAATATGCAACTTGATTGGTAAGGAGCAAATTGGAAATAGTCAAAATTTTAGTAAAATTGTATATCATTAATGGTATCTGAACCTCGATAAGTCTACGGAGCGCTGGCTTTACTGTGGAGCCAAGAGCGTCTTGAGCTGTTATTTGGAATATTGAGGGTGTTCCCTGCAATGTTCGTGTCAAATGTGCCGCAAACACTGCCATTTTTTATACAATTAACTTGATCAATTACGTTTTAAATCATTTTGAAAATGTAGTATTAACTTTGCATACACATTTTAAAATGTCAAATTCAAATCCATTGTTATTTATCTGTAAGCAAATCAGCTGTTATGTCACAACAATTTAAAACATAGCAAATGGTTATTTTTATTCCGCCAATAGCAAACATATGTTTTATTTTTCTACATAGCATTACAATTAGCATATTTTACTGTATTTGAATATATGTAACATATTTTCTTTTCGACTTTTCATTTGTGGCTATTTTTATTTTCTAATTCCTCACTGCTTTCCCTCTCTCTCAATCTTTATAGGGTACCACATGACTATTACCTGTTACGTTACATTGTACGTTACTAACAGATGAGTAATGACATACAATGCTGTGATGACTGCACAGCTGTCAAAGGCTTTATAATTTTATTTTGTTTCATATTCGTTCATTCCGATTTTTAATTCCATTAATTCAACGCTTATAACATATCAGCAAAGTAATCTAAACTTTTGTATTAAAAATAGTATCGTGGTGTTAGTGTATAGTGATGGGGAGTCATAATAGTCACGAAAAGGCTGCAAGCGATCCGCCTGGAAGTGGGACCAGCACCCCACGAGGATCTACGCGGGGTGCTCGGTCCGCTTCTAGTGGGGATATCGAGAAGCCAGAGCCGCAGCAGCCAGCGTCTCTCGTCCCCGTGGAGAAGCTAGGCAAGGTGAGTGACGAAGGTCTGGAGTATTAATATTTCCTTCCCGTAAAATCAACACTAAGGTCAAGTTGTTTGTTTTGTTTGGCCTTGAATAATTTCGGTCAGTGATAAGCAAATGAGGTCAGCGTTAATTAAGACATCATTCGTAACGACCGGCGGGAGTCTGATTTTCCAACCAAATGTTATTGTCCTCTATAATCAAAATTCTTTATAGACAGATGGATAGCTTGATAAATAGATAACACATTATTGTTTACACCACATGATAGGTGCTATAATTTAACAGATAATTAAATGTAAACATTGTTTGGACTTATTATTTAAAGTGAATTTTTCGAGGCATTTTTTTATGCAAAGTTCATCTGACTTACCATAAATATCAGAGGTTTATAAAACTCACGATCTGGAATATACTTGAGCCAAAGTATATGATATTATGTGTATCAGGCTTCAAGGATATATGTGTTTCATCTTGTTATTTAGATTATTGCTTGTCACACTGGCCAAATACAGATTGGTTTACTTTACAAGTCTTAGAAAACAATGTGTATAACTTCAATACTTTTAAGTTTTTTCATAAACTTTCCTTGAAAATTATCATAAGTAATATTTAATCTCAAAAATAAAACACTGTGTAGCCAGAAGTGCTTGTTAGGATAAACACTTCAGATGCCTAAAAGTATGGTTAAAATCTAAATCACTGACCACTTGGCATGTCTGTTGTCAGAAATTATGTCATTCTGCCAACACTGTTATGTGCAATTGAAATGAGTTTATTCTATTGTATATTTAAGTAATTATCTATATTTGTGGAAGGAATCTGTGCTGTCCAAATATGGTGGTTAATGACCTTGGATGATGTAATTTTCAATGTGCACATAATGGAAACCTTATTTTGTTCTATTCTTATTCTCAACAGGGAAGGTGTTAAAGAGTTTTAATAAAATCCAGCAAGGTTTCCTTGTGAAGTTTAGTAGTCTAAGCCACATCATTATTGTGCTTATAATTTACTCATATTGTTACTGTCTCTTGGGTGAAGCGGTTGCAAGTGTGACTGCTAATCAAGACATCCTAGGTTTGATCCTCTGATTGGACAAAATATTATTCGATTTTCTGACTTAAAATTGCCTATAGGAGTGTAGAGTCCAGACATGTGTACTACATATAGCTATAGGGTCACTCCTCCTTCCATGATGGAATGGAATGGATGGATGACAAATTGCTGGTGAAACATATATGTGTATTAAACTCCTCTGCCTACCCTCTGGGAAAATACACATGTACATTATTATGTATGTTATGCTGTTTACTTTAACTGCTGATTCATTGTGCAATGATGCATTTTTACTGTGTCAATCAGTTGAAATATAAATAGGACTATGATATAATACTATAAAAAATAAATATGACTATAAAAAATAAATAAGACATAAAAAAATAAACAACACTATAAAATATATAGCTTCATAGATTTTTAAGATTTGCTCTGGTGATATGTGATTGAAACTCTGATGTGTACCTTGAAAGTTACATATATTTTTAATATAGAACATCACTTGCAGTTAAGGAAAATGAAGTGATCTAACAGAAACGCTGTAGGGTTATTTATTCATCTCTGAGATGTCTGACCCACCGTTAGTCAGTATGGCAACACATAGTTTTATTCCTTCCAATCTTAAGATATCATTTTAATATCGCAAATATAATGAGGTTTATGATGGTGAGGTTGATGTTAGAGCAATTGTTTTAATTGATTTGTGTGATTGCTAGTTATACACTAGTGTATAGCCACATCACTATATCACATGTACAAGTACATTATTAGTTCATACACACATCATACATTGTATGTTCATCATGTACATGTAGGTGTTGGTCTCTGATATGGTTATGTAATCTCCTCAGCCATTAGAGCAGTGTGTAAGTACATCATTTTACAATATTTGCCATACTTCCACATGCATCACTACTAACAAATCATTGATAAACATGATTAATTGCCCACTATCATTGATCACACTATACAGAGTGTATCTGTTTGAGGGATTGAGTTTGATACATTTTGCAGAATTGTGCCTTAAATTGAGATCATGCCCAATGTTGCGATATACATAGGTATAATATATGGCTCAGTTTTCTAATTTAGTTTATTAAAATATTTCAATTATATTTAATTGGAACTGCTTATATGTGTTTAGATTGTGTTATGAAAACTACAGTTGTTAAAATAACATATAAAAGGACAATAAGTTAACACAATATTTTGAGTAATGAATGCTAATGGACATATTACACCTAACATTTGGTTGTTAACACCACAAGCAATAGAACATTCATATTCTATATATTAACAATGTATTTCCCACACAAACCTCATCTTTGTGATAACATGTTGCTCCTTATTTGCATCACTTCCTTGTCTTTTGTGTTTGTTAGTTCAGTACAAAATTTGATATAATTTTAGGAGGTATTTCCTCAAAAGCTAAATCCTTAATATTTACTTGAATCTGGGGTATGGATGACAATGCAACATTAGCTTGCTTTATTGTCAATCTCTTTGTTTGTTGAAAAGACTAAAAGGCAACAGTGAGCAATTGCAGAAGCAATTACAGAAGAGATTGAAAACTATGCCACATCTCTAAAGACTAATAGTGTAAGGCTTATCCTAGCCCTATGCTGAGAGTGATATCATAGACTAACCAAACCTGAGAAACACCACTTTCACACATTACACAAGGAAGTGTGATTTAATACGAGTTGTCAGTTGTGTACATTCATAAGTAATCAGGCAACTCCACAATAAGAAATTAATCTTCCACTTAATCTTATCTTTTGCTTGTGGAGTTTTTGTTTAAATACATATTATGAGTACTGATGATGCAGTTTATATTATTATTTCTATTTAATGTGCATACTTGCATAATTTGCATAATGTATGTATGTCCAAATTGAAGAAAAATTTGAGCTTTAGTCACTGTTCCTCGTTTAAGATCAATAATTTTTACAAATTACCCAGAAATGGTTTTTTTAGCATAGCTTTCGAAAAACTTCACGGGTCATAACTTCCAGATTGCACTGCTAGCCGTCAATCTACCCTCAAAATTGAAAATTATTGTGTTTTATGTCCAAACTGCTTACAACTGTTTATTGATGAAGATTAAATATAGTAGCCAGTCCACATTTAAGCACTGTATGTATAAAGCCTAACAGTTTTTTTATTTGATGTTTATGTTGTTCGGTGTTCCTCATAACCAAATGTGTCAACAGAGGCTAGTCAGTGCTTAGCATTGTTCATAAGGATAATGTTACATACAGAAAGAACACACAGTATTAGATGACTTTGCATTTTACAAGACATCTGGAAAAGTATTAAAATATATCGGTCATGGTTCAAAATTGAAAAGAAATCACCCTGTACGTCATCACATGACGAGGCTGGTTGGCGGGAGCACGCTGAGAGATTCATTCAATAAAGGCAGTGATCGGTCACGTGGAGACGCAGTTTGCATCAGTAGTAATGCAAAATTTCCGTGTCGCCAAAAGGTATTAAGCATTGCTGGCTTTGACGCAGCTTGGTGTTGACGCGACCATGGAACAGACAGATCATCGGGGAAATATGAATAAATTGTCATTTAAACGAAAATGATTCCATATTTACAATATTTGCATTGCATTGATGAAGTTGTGATGATATTATAATGTGCAGCAGAGCGACTTACACGGTTGCTGAAAACTGTATAATATTGCTGCAAAGACAATTGCTTTCTAAACTGACAAACGGAACAGGTACCTACTAGGAGTGAATATGTTATGGTGAATAGGAAGTTGGTGAATGTGGTGAAAGAAGAAAATCTCTTGTCAAAGCAAGCAAGCCTTCATACGCCGCCGTACAGACAGCAAATTATTCAATTATCCGCCAATTTCCCGGGTATCTTATCGCGAATCAAGATTCGATAAGTGATTCATTATTGGCAAACGTTCAGTCCGTGTGCATCCTCGCTATGGAGAGGTTGAGGCCCAAAGTCGAGCACTTGCGCTTCACGATCGTCGGCATCCAGGTCAGCAGGATTCAGAAGAAGAGTACGGCTGTGCACACATGCAAGGTATCTCATCTTAATGAGCGTAAAAGACCTAACGTAATTTTATTTATTGGAATATGGAAATCATTTATCCGCTCCAATGATTTTAACATTGGTATAATGACGGGAGTGTTGGATCTAAGCTCAATCCGTCTATAAAGAGGTTTCTAGGTTCTGTTATTTTACGAATAGGCTTAACCATTACATACCTACCTGATAATAATAGCGACCGGTTGATTACTCGAATTTAATAACGCGTTGCCTTCATAAGATTTTACTTTAACATAACTTAACTTTTACCAAATAACGCGTTGCGTAACTTTTTCGTGAATGAAGGAAGATACAGCGCAGGTAATACAGGCACAGCTAAATAGCGGCGTAGGCCATGCGACAACCTGTGCTCTTCAATGCCCAACAAACAGCCAGAATGGATATTACGTACAGAAACGCTCTGTGAAGAGGTATATTTGCAGATGTGAACTTAAACAGCCTGATGACGATAATGTAATATGAAGACAACAATAGGAAGTAAGCAAATAGCTTACACAATCGGCAGCGACAAGCTATGGGCATCTCTCGAAATTAGTTTGAAAACATATAGTTGTTTATTATTTATGCATTTATCTTATTCAGTGGTTAGTGTGTCGTCGCCTACCCGTACGACTTACGGCGGCCTCGTTGTCGCATCGGGCTCACTTTACACCACAGTATTAAAATACAGGTCATCATTAAGAGAAGTCTGCGGTATTGTATAAATTATGTATATTAAATTTATATCGTTTTTGCTAATTTAATTAGCACGTCTCTGTGTGTGTGTGTGAAGTGTGTTGTTAAATTTTATTGTTGATTGTTTTGTCTGATGTTTTTCATTATAGCGTTTTATCAGTAATAATTCGTTAACTTTAGACGGCTGACGTCATTAAGTTCTCGGGCCTTTTTTTATATCGTCTTCTCATAGTCCTTGTTAGTAGTGCATTGGTTCGTAACCCTTACTGCTCAGTCGAGGCTCATAGATTCGATTCCCATTCAAAACAAATATTTGTGTAATGAGGACGGTTTTTGTACTTTCTCTGAGCGTGATAATATTTGCAAAAATAGCTAATTATATGTAGTTTTTCAGACGTCTGGTTACCATGACACAGGCGGTGCCTAGTGTAGCACCGTAGGCCGCGTGTTGGAGATGATCTAAGACATTTTTTATTTGTTTAAGCGCATGACTTTCAAGCATTTCAAGCAATAAAACACTTTACATAATTATAATGTATGTATTTACGTATATAATTGTTAATAACTACTAAACTATTTTTGCAGTAATATTTATTTATCGAAAACTTTGGACTTTGCCATTGAAATTAATTATAAGAAAATGAATTACTTTATTAATTACGTTGTCCTGACGTCGTGTTTACGTTTAGATATATTTTTTAGTAGAGTTGTGATAGTAATGTATTAAAATTTAAATAAATTGCTAAGTGAAAAATCGCTCTTTTGCGGTCTTTAACGACTCATTGACAGTGAAGTGTCTTATCTGCCTCTTGAACCTCCAAATTGAACACAACATTACACGATCTGCTGGCTAGCAGCAAATATGAAAACGTAATTTAATGTGATATTGTTGTCTTCTACATACTGTCCTGTCCAACATGTCCTGTCTTATGCATCATCGCAGAGCTTAAGGGATGTCCAAAACTTGTTTGAAAATTGATCAGTTTCGTAGTTGGAATACCTACTGATAAATTATGTTTATGGTTTTGATTTATATTTGGGATAAGTCTTCGCTATTTTTGTAAATTCAATGACTTGTGTATGCATTTTCGGTGCGTTTTATGCCATTTTACTAAAGCATACACAACACAGATCGCGTAAATATAGTCTTAATAAAAATATTTTTGACGTTCTGGTGATGTCAGTTTGTTTACTTTATGGACAATTATCCCAAATTTATTTGAGCAGTTTAATGGTCACCCTATTATCGTTATTTACGGAGCTTAGCATCAATCAAGATTTAATTACGGATTAACGATTTACTTCAGATATCTCAAGTGTCATTATCACTTCGTATCATATTTTGAATTATTTACGTAATTATACTGTTGGTATTTTCACAATTTACAAGAAAGGTGTTCGTCTAAGGCGTCACTTGAATTCACTTGACACATTCTCAAGGATTGCTGGACTGCATTTTGTATTCTATTAAACCAGCCCTGAGATCTCCGAAGACTATCAGTGTACTGCCCACAAAACGACAACTCTCTCATCCGAATGACGGAAACTGATGTGAAAATGTCCGAAAGGCAATAAAAAACCGATAATATGTTATTTTTATAGAAAATATATCATCAAACTTGCATTTCGGCCTCTAATTCCGGCAGTGTGGTATAAGCGAATTTGTTGGAATCATCACTCACTGTAGAAAATTTGGTACTTTAGGGTAGTAATGGTAGCAAGTATGCTACAGCGGTGAAGGAACATCACAGGGATATATGCACCAGGAAGGTCTCCATGACCTTTTCTAATCCGTGTGAAGTCTTCTAGCCGGCACTTACCAAGCATGGCACTGTGATAATGGATGGACGGCGTACGAGAGGCATTAACAATCTCATTTTAGGTGTTCTGTTACAGTTGCTGGTGCAGAGGTCGCAGAAAGAAGATGGCATCAACGGAGTCACCGAAAAGTCATTTACGGTACGCATGTAACCGGAATATTCCAGGGTAGGCTCTGTGCAATACGATGGAGTATGGACAAAGGATAAATAAGTTTCACAAGAGAATCGTTTTTTAATACCAATAGACTCGCGTTTAACTCTCACCTGATGGCAGCGAGATGAAGCTAGGTAATGTGTCAAAATCAATATGAGGCAATGAATTAAATAGCGCAGCAAATAAAACAATCAATATGCATTAATGGTTGTTTGGAACCAATCTAATCTAATCGCGGATTTCTTGACCTTCCCGAGGTTACTTAAACGAGTGAGAATGTCTTGCCTGTCAGTGACACCGTCGGCAGGGAGAACATACTGTTAAATTTTGATAGAATTTTCTTAAATAGCCATAGGCTCGCGTTTGCCAACAATCTCACGTGATGGTCAGCTAAATGAAGCCTACGATGTAGTACGTTTGTCTAGCTAGACAGTTGCTGTCGATTTTTGTCCGGGTTTCACGAATTGAGAAAATTCACTCTTTTAGAATTGATTTTTCTCTGAGAATTTCCAAAATTTGTTTCCTTGTATCCTTGCAGAAGTACTTGTTCCCTAACTACCCGGAGCTGGCGCGCGCCTTCTACAAGTACGTGCACAAGGCCGGCAAATGCAAGAATAAGCACATCCCGCAATCGAGCTTCCGGCAGCAATGCGAGCGCATCCTCGCCATACTCGACGACAGCGCGATTATCGAGACATACGTCAGGTGCGCGCAGCGTCTAGATTCTTCTAGAATATTCTTCCTTATTCACTGGCTTATTGAGTGTATCGTATGTCGTCGTTTACAATAGACCGCAGAATAAGATCGCAGGGTATCATTACAAACATTATTTATTTTTCCAGTTTTATTGCTTTTATTGTTTTCAGACAATTACTAGCCTTTAGATATTATACTCTTACTCTTTTTACTTTTTCCAAAACATTCAAAGATAAATACAAATGATAGTATAAATCTACAAATGATATGTTTTTCATGTACTTCGTTTTGTTTGTATATTACCAGACCACCTCTTTCAATAAACTATATTAAGCATTTTAGTAAGCTACCAAAAAAGTGCATTATTTTTGCAAAATGCATACTGGCATCTTGGATGTATTGTATCGTTACTTTCGTCGGTGCATTCTGCATTTCTCTCTCGTTCCGGAAATGGCTGTTTACACCAAACGCGGCGAGAATACCGCACTTATCAATTGTTTTCATTGTTCTTGAAATGTGGTTTGTTCGCCTTGGAGTTATCGACTGGTGTAAAATATAATCAGTCTGCTCTGAATGTTCCGTCTAGTTGTGATGTTATCGGTATTGTCTGCTCCACTAGTTGCCTGTACATCGTTATCTGTGCTGTTTGCTGTAGATTATCTACCAATATTGCTCAGTGCTAAAAATAACATACAAGCACTTAAAATGGTCCCCGCGATCGACGCTGGCGGCACCCCGTGAAAGCATGGTAGCTCGGTATAAGCTATATCTAGTTGCATTTCGTAAAAATTTGCAATTTTTCTTCTAATTGGTTGTGACCTCCGACTTAATGGTCAGGTTGACTTACCACTAAAACAAAGGGTCAGTTATATGCTATCAGATGTCCTACAGCATGTTTAAATTAAATTGTTGTCTAGAATGTTCACGACGGACCCTGAGGAGGCTACCGTGACGTCTGACGACCTTCGCAGCCTCCTATTCATCAGCTACAAGCTGTCCATGGATCACTTTCCCGATGGACCGCAGACGTGTCTCATGGTGAGTGCTAGTTTCTGAGCGCACACCGGACCCGCTGCTTGTGGTGTTTGTTTTTATGACCTGATGTATAGGATGTTGTAACGGTAACTCGTTTGCATAGATAAACAAGACGCTGACGGCGGTGGTGAAAGGCTGCTTCAACAACAAGGAGTCGCATAGCGTAGGCTTCGTGGTGCGTTGGCTGGAGGAGCACTGCCACCGACTCATCTTTCCCGTGCACAGGTATCCAAACCGATCTGTACGTCTTGACATTGGTTGATATATGCTATATTCAAATTCGTATAGTGCAATTTCGATGGATTCATTTTTTCTTCCTCGGTGTTTTTCGCCCGCCATAAGTATTTGCAATATTCGCTCGCTAGTCTCCGGTTCGACCGGTCAAAAAATATTGTGGTTGTGGCGCGGGGCGGTATCAATGAAGTGTGGTGTGCAGGTACTGCGTGCACCTGCTGGCGACGCGGCACCGCGACCTGAGTAACCGTGCGGCGGAGGGCGAAGCGAGCCCTGGGTCGGGGACGGGCATCGAGCTGGCCACGCCGGTGCTGGAGCGCTGCCCATGGGCCGGCGCGGCGCTCCTGCCGCCATCGGCCGCGTGGCTGCTGGCCGCCACGGCGCCGCCGCGCTACTCGCGCCCCGCGCAGCCGCCGCCGCCGCCGCCGCCGCACGCTGGTGAGCATATCTTTTTTTGTGCTGTGTATGGGCTCACTATCACGCTTGTTTATAG
>DWME01009214.1:0-11076 GCA_018244795.1 Parelbella ahira ahira | reverse complement strand
GGATTTTTCTAATTTAGAATTTCTAGTAGTGACTCGGAGTCTGGAATTGTGCCCGGTGTATGGCAATAGGCTCACCATCTATACATAGAACTTAACCGTAAGTGACGAAACGTGGGAGTGTACTACACTTATCTGCCTATCTCTTCGGGGATTGCAGGCGTGAACTTACGTTTTTTTATGTTTAGTAGAAATGCAGAGCATACAAAATAATCGCGTATATTTTTGACCTTTATTTATTATTTATCAGTCAAACAAGTGATTGTGCAAGTTATAATATAATTTTTTGAGTGTGTGTGATATGACTACATCACTACAAGTGTACGGTTTTTTAAAATCGAATTTTTACATATTACATATTTCGTGTGTATTTCAGGTGTTTTAAATATACTATGTCAGGTATGGATGCTAAATTTAGCCGCCGCGACATTTTTTCATGAGCGTTCGTATATAGAGATACGGCCTTCGGAAGATGTAGAAGGAACGGATTTCGGCTACTCCATGGCCTACAGAACGAAAACAAATACTTTAGGTTCGTACTTTATTTTTTATTCTGTTCTCCCTTTAACATATTGTATTCGCTCTGCCGTTGAGCCTCGTCGATGCCTTTGGACTGGTTAAAAGGTACCACAGTGGGTTCAGTCGCTAACCCGAGTTAGACTAGGGATGCGCTGATCTGAACCAAATTCTCCACAAATTAATGGCGCATGAATAAAATGTGTTACATAGAAATTTTAAAGCGAACCTATCCTTGTTTTGTTTTAAAACTAGGGCAATTACACCTCACCGTGTAGAAATAGGTATATACGAAACCGTATGTGTAAAAAGACAGTGATGAATGAAGAAGAAGCGTGTCAAATCCACGAGGATAATAAAGTTTCGCTCCCCCTGCCTACCCCGTAACAAATCTAGCGTGATATATTACATATACCTAGGCATGAGTGACTATAAAATTAAACTGACTTTTATATTTGTATACTTTGAAAATTTTAACTATCATTATTATTTTTTACAGTAATTGGAGCACCTCATCACGACATAGACGGAAAATTGTTCACTCAGTCTATGAATAATATCAATGACAAGAAACTACATGCTAGCATTAAAATTAATTTTGACATGGATAAGCTGGCTGGCAATTACAACAGGAGTACGTTTTTCTTTAATTTGCAAAATATTAATCTATTCATACTCTTCTCGAACGATAAACTTAGCTGATTTGTGAACCAAGTTTCCCAAGGCAAGGTTTTTCTATGTCTTGTATTCATCATCACTATCGTCATCACTAGCCTTTGGATGTCCACTGCTGGACATAGACCTCTCTTCATCAACACCACTTTTTCCGGTCCTTAGCTGGCGTACCCAGATTTTCTATGAAAAAATATATTTACATTATATTACTTATTTACTTTGACTGCCTCGTTGGTCGAATGGTTGCAAGCGTGACTGCCGATCGGGAGGTCCTGAGTTCTAATCCCGGGTCGGGTACTATTGGATTTTTCTAATCTAGAATGTCTAGTAATGACTCGGAGTCTGGATCCGTGCCCGGTGTATGACAATAGGCTCACCACCTATTCCATGGGACGTAAACGTAACTGGTGAAACGTGGGAGTGTACTATGTTCCTCTGCCTACCTTTTCAGGGAAAATAGGCATGACGTTACGTTTGTATTACTTATTTACTTATAGGTATATCCATAATCTTTTCCAAATTCTTTCTAGTATTAACATTGATTAACTCCGTGCTGAGTTTTTACCGTTGGTCAATATATTGAATTCATTTATTATCATCCCAACTTTTGTACATATGTACCTTGTACACTGTGAGTAACTTTACATTTTTTGTTTCAGCCTTGGCTCCTGGTCAAAACTTTTGTCTTGGCGCCTCCATTGCTGTTACATCCAATTATATTTTTGTAATTATAACAATGTTGTATATACCTTATAATATCTATAGATAATTGTAAAAAATACAACGAAAGTCACAAAAGCGTAAGAATGACCGTCGATGCACTTAATGTTGTTCTGAAGCATCGGCGAATTGATCTTGGGTTCAGAAACTTAGTTTTGACTTGGTGTAAATATAAACAATAATATTTCAATTTAGCAAATACTTATCTCCACCCAATTCTGAGGAATGTAAGCTAGAATTATGCAAATAAACCAACATAATATCTTAACTCCAATCAACTTAGTAATTTACTTAGTTATTTTGGTGTGGATATTGAAGAATTGGTTATTATTTTGTTGACTTTCTTCATTTTGTAGTCTTGCGCACCTCTTTGGACGGCGGCGGAAGAGCAGGATGTTTATGCTTTTGGCTCATGCTTTTTCATCAATGACGACAGTATCAGACGCGTCAAAGGGTTGTACGAGCAAATAACAAATAATGAAATTGAAAACCTCGAGTTAGGTAAGTTCATCAGTCCAACATTGAAAATGTGGAATTTATTTCCAGGTGTACATTTAAAAATGTTTGCTGTACGAATTGTGGTACATAGTAGTCTTTCTACACAAATATCACGCAAGACAAAGATGACTTGGATAACACAAAGCTAACAATATCATTTATAATTATATACTAGTAACGTTGTAGATATCTAGTGAAATCCTTTATAAAAGAAAAAAGCAGACCATAAGTAAAGTTCTATGAGAACCTTAGTTTAAAATCTATGACTAAATAAATTTTATAGTATGTTCTTAGTTACCTACTTTATGTTTTTATATGAACTTTTTTTTTATGACTATTATTTTAGGCCCAATCGGGGCAGAAATATACAGAATTTATTTCTGCTATTTTAACAAAATCTCTACATTTACCTATATTCCACAATAAATAACTTTAAATTGGACGTGATCGATAAACTAGATCATTCGAATGACCAATAGAACAAAACAACGACGTATAAAACCGATGCCCCGGCGCGGCAAAATGACGCGTCAATAAGACGAGCGAGGGAGGCCGCTGGAGGGGCGGGGGCGCGGGAGCGGACGGAGGCGAGACACATAATGGAATTACATATCTACCACATCACTTACTTGGCCGAGAGCACAATGTACGCGTATAAATATGTACACAGGCGCATCGGCGGGCAGCACGGCGCGGCTCAGGTGGGCGCGCTGGAGGCGCGCTATCGCCGGGGATCACGTGATTAGCTCGCTGCCATCGGCCTACCTCTACCCGCATTTCACATCCACACATTATAACATATTCTCACTTTCTTCGCTCTTTCATTCAATCTATAGTTTCAGAACAGTTACTTATTGTATTTCCAATATATCACTCACCTAACACTTTATTAGCAAAGGAATGTACGAGTACGTTAAGAATTTATTGAAAAATTATCATTTTCATATTATTTTAGGGCCTAATAGAACGTGAAGTACTTCACGACAATACAAGTTCGACATGTCAATATAGATTGGCAGCGTTCCATCAATGGCATATCAATAAGGCGTTACGATAAATAACATATCGAAGCGCATACAACGATTTCATTTAATAGCGTTACTCGTGTTTCCATTAATTGAGACGGCGTGCAGCCATTTTCTTTTGTACACGTAAGCGTGAGGCGGCGCGGTGACGTAGCCCAGTGATACATAGCAACGAGCGCGCCGCCGACACTCGGCCGACCGCGCACCGAGCGCAGGAAGCGCGCCGCCGAACAAAAGAGCCCCTATCGCAAACATCGTGCTCGCTCGCCGCATGTGAGCTCGCGGACCGAATCAGTCTGCCTTCATTTATCATCGTTATTATTTAATGAATCACTTAAAACACAAATCCCAATACAGTACAACGCAGCCGATTCCTCGTTATCTGACGTACTTATGATCTTGGTATTTGCCATATCTGTAACAAAAAAACGTCTAACCGCCGATACCGAAACACCTAATCGTGTCCAAAGTAAATTTGTGCTGTGTTCAATGACACTCTACATTCGTTAATACTTGTTACCGCTTGACATAATGATAAAAATGTTAAAAATAAAACATCGAGCATGTCCAACGATACTAAGTACACGTTCATCAAGTTCAATGCGAATGTACTGTATTTATCCGTAAAGCATTATGCGAACGTTACATACATATGTACATATATGATTAGTACAAACAGTACAACAGGAAAATAGATTTGGTCAAAACAATGACCGCGCGAACGTTTTAGTACTAGTTAGTTACACAAGCGACTTGTGACAGATATGGATTTATGATAATCATTAACGAAGCGAGTGGTGGCCGCGCACGGTTACGACCACTACTGCGGCGGGCGATAAGTTAACGTATCATAA
Source organism: Parelbella ahira ahira (assembly GCA_018244795.1). Taxonomy (NCBI): domain Eukaryota; kingdom Metazoa; phylum Arthropoda; class Insecta; order Lepidoptera; family Hesperiidae; genus Parelbella; species Parelbella ahira. Next base: position 6,791 of record DWME01009214.1, on the reverse strand, counting down.
GGATTACGTGTATTACACTGCTATCATAAAATAAATAAGTAATATTGAATATGTATGTATGTAAATTTTTCATTAATTAGTAATTACAAATATCCTACCCTATTTCATTATTCTAACCGTACTGTATGTAGATCGATATCACTCTTTCACAGACAAATCTCTGCAATCTGGTCAGTCGGTCAATCAGATTGATACAAAAATCGGTTCCAGATGGATACAATTCGTAACATGTAAGGGGACTGACCTTGGCGCCCAGAAAGCGAGCTTCCAGCAGTTCCTGCTTACGAGGATCGAGCGCCGCCTGGAAGTGCTCCATCTTGACGCCAGCGCCTGCAAAAAAACTTATATAAGTTTTTAGCAAACTAAACGTTTCATCCTTCATCAAACACGGTTCCTGAGGCTTGGTAGCAAAAGTCGCAATGAATTTTAAAACCAATAAACATGAACTACCGTTGAATTTAACTGGAAATTTCAATGGACATTTTGCGAAAGATGAATCAATGCCATTAATTACGATCCTCCAAGAATTTCAATTGCAAATCGTTACATATAATATGAAACTGTAACTGATCGCTGTCTGTACATGACAATTAATATATTTTCAAAATTCATAATAGGGTGCCTTTATATACGCAAGGGAACCCAAAATAATGTTTTTCATTTTGTCTGTTTGTCCATATGTCTGTATGTTTGTGCACGCTAATCTCAGAAACGGTTTATCCGATTTGAAGGCAGTTTTCAGGATTATATTGTGATGGGCTTCACTGAACATTTAGTGTTTTTTTTTCATTTAAATCGGTTAACAAATAAATAAGTTATGTCAATTTATTTAATCAAAACTTACGAAATCTACGCGTACGAAGTCGCGGGCACAACTAGTTAACAATAATCCAATAGAACATGCTACCAGATATGGAACAACAGAATGCAGTATTTATAGTATACCTGGATAAAGTTGTGTCCAACACTTGTAAAATACTTAGTTATCATCGACCTATTGTCAGTTGTACCGTCAGAGGCATCGAATGTCAGTTTTACTGAAGTCAATATTTATTTGTTAATGTCTCAATTTAAAAAACAATTTTCCCGATTTTAATTCTTTAAATTAAATAAATATAATAAATGTAAGAGTATGAGATAAACAATCATCTATGCATTAAAAAATCTGAATGTTTTATTGCAAATTGATATATAATTATATCACGTGTCACATTTTATTTGGTCGTATTTAAATATCGTCATTGATTTCTTATGATAACTCTACTTTCATTGATTTTAAGCAGCAAATATACAAGCAGTAAGGTTTTAGTCTTATTTGTATTTGAACAGAATTGAATAAATTTCTTTGAAGTAAAAATGGCTGATTAATCTAAATCTTATTAAACGTCAATATAAACAATAGTCCCGTAGTGTTGTCTCAACTATTGAGAAAAGGAGTGTGGTAGATGATATTATTCAAACTTTGCCGGCTACAGGCCTACATGATATATACATAGTTTTGAGCATGCAAACCTATGCTTATTACATTATTACATTAATAAGATGTAAAGTCAGAATGGAATTTCAATTAGAATTTTAAATAAATCTGCTTTAATACGCATACATAATAGGCAAGTTCAAATTTATCATATTAATTACTAAATATCAAAAGTAAAACTGTAAACAGTCATATAAGTATTAATACATATGTATATAAAAATAATGAATAGTTTTGGGTGCAAACTATATATACTAAATCGAAGTACGTATTATCGTTTGTACTCGTAGTTGTAGCGCCTAGCGTGATGTTGCGTAGTTCAAACTGAATAATTTTTTGCACAAAAGAGTCAACAACATGGCACTGAGGCTGGAGGGGCGGGGGAAGGGGTTCTGGCGCAGTATCTGGAGCAGACAGTCGAGTTGCGAGAAGTTAGGTACAGTTATTTATATAGGTACGTATGTATGTTCAATGTACATATTGATCGCCTCCCGGGCCACTCGCCACTATGATCTCACCTCCATCCTCTGTGACTCTCCCCGCGCGCCCCCGCACACCCACACCCTGCCGCATTGCCTTTAAGGCCTACAGCGAACCTCTGCGTCGCAGAATTTGACCCACGTGACGGATTACCAAATCTCGTTTTTAATTGTATCATGTTTTTTCGTTCAATTTCGTTTCGTTAATAATCCATAGAAACGTCGTTCTTAGTAATTCTCATAATTATTCATGCATCTGATCTAGATTAAAAAATACCCTAACGATCTCTGTTTGAAATTAAAATGGTATTGACATCAGGTAGCCACCAGATTTGAATTGAACACCGTATCCATTAAATATAGCTTCCCTATGTTTGTACACTAATCTCCTGCTACGTATATAACATAAAATAAACAGCATAAAAAACGACTCCTAACGTTTTTAAACTTAATTCCGAAGGGTCGTTTTGTACTTAATATTACGAGGTCATTGCCCTTGAATGCGTCGTTGGATCGATTCGATGGATGTAATTTCTAGAATTCGCAATCCGATCCGTGTGTCCTCCCAACACGACAGTAATCTTAAACGCTCACCGTCTGTAACGCGATCCGCGAAGAGGGTCGTGCTTCTATCGATTTTATAGAATCCTCCGCTTGCACCAAGGTCATGATTCCATTACGCCAGAACATCATGCGAACGTCCACGGCAGAAATAACCGTGCAATGTGCTAAGACCATACCAATGTTACATTTATATAATTAAACATATAACTGATTTATAGTATTTTGACTGTCTTGTTGGTTGAGTTAATGCAAGCGCGACTGTTGACAAAAAGATCCTGAATTTGATCCCCGGCTCAGAAACGATTAGTTTTGTTTTTTAACTTGAAATCCTTATTAGTAGCTCGGAGTTTGATTTGTGACCAAATATATGAGAATTGATTGACCCCCAATTCCATGGTGGAATGAAATCGAGAGATGTATTACACTATGTTATATTGCTGATTTATGAGTACTTTGTGTTTTTATTTCATATTGAATGTACTTAAGGTTATTTAAATTAACTATACATATGTATGTATTTAAACCAAATTGATTTGTTTAATTACGACGAAATTGTTAATGGACCTAACGGTCCAGGAATAGTTTGAAGATATTTTTTCGCATTGATACATTAAAACTTTTTAATATAAAAATATATTTTAAGACAATTTGTTAACGATAAAAAAAATCTGTAAAAAATACGGGTCACTTAAAACGAATCTATTCTCCCAAAATATTTAATAAAACACAAGGAATAAAGTGTTAAACGTTTTATAGACGAAATAATATTATTTCTAGTATTAGCTTAGCTACGCCTCAAGTGATTATCAGTTTAGATACAGATATAGAAAGACGGCTTTGTTGGGGTTTTACACATTCAATCAAAAATGTGTGTGCATGTTGGTATGTGTATATTGAATAAGGGAATGTAGAGCTAATAGGTCACCTTAGCTAAGCGCTTTACCTATGCCTTAGGAGTCTAGGTAAACAAACGCGAAATGCAAATTTAAAAATTTCCTTTGTGAATAAAGAAAAAATTTAAACCACTAAGTTTTTTGCAGAAGAAGCTTTTTTTTGGCCACGTCACGTCAATAATTTATCAATCATGACGCCTCTAAATTGATAAGTAACAATTCGATATTATCCATATAAAAACTGCTATAGTCAATGCCATTGGAAACTGAGATGAAGAGAGTGAGGTGTATTAATATGTCCCCTATTCCATAGTGGGATGTAAATGCAACTGGTAAAACGTGGGAATGTACTGCACTCTGCCACCGAAGGGATCTTCGGGGAGATACAGGCGTAATGTTCCGTTGTCCATGTAATTCATATCTGGTGGCATACAGATCAAGACATCGTCAGGTTCTGTGTGTTTTTAAAATTAATTATTACTTGCTGTAAAGTTGAATGAAAACGTCGTGAGGAAATCTGCAAACATTATTATTATTATACATGACGCCGGTTCCCTTACGGGGTAAGAAGAGAATAATGTGATTAATGTGAAAGAAGCGGGTCAGGTCTGCGAAGGCAGAAATATTTGACACTCGGTGTTCCCTGCCTACTCGTGTTAGAATTCGATACAATGTTCTATAAGAGGTCTGTAATGTGCCAACCTGCACTCGGCTTATTAGATTATTATTAACTCTCTTAATTTAAGGTTAATGTTAATATTTATATTCATTGTGCGGTGAGCCTCGTGTCCAAAAGCAGATCGTTAAAAGGGCTAATGATGGTCTACCTGACGGTGACTGGACTGGTTACCTAGTTGATTCTCCCCGATATATGACGGGAGTTGCTGCGCAAAGTCGTTTTAATTGTGCCATGAACGAATATGTCCTACTGTAGGAATAGTGGAAAATGTAACAATAAGAACTTTGATGTATTCAGAGAAATGGAATAATAAATGCGTAATCATAAACAGTGTGTTCATTGTCATTTGATCATTTTCATTTGATTTGATTATTTTCACCTAATATTATTTAAATTTAAATAGTGTATACCAAACCTAAAACACGCAGTTACCGCGCAAGATAAAATTTCTGAAAATCCAACGCAAAAGCTTAATTATTTTGAATAAAAGTAAAAGCTCTCCTAAGTAAAGGTTCCATGCAGCTATATTGAAAATTATCTGACCAACAATTTTAAATGTCTAATTTATATGTACAATATCAAATTAAAACCACAATTGAACAAAATATTTGTAATCATGTATTCTATCTAGTTTCTAATTATATCATCACGCTAGTTCTATTACGACGTAGGCAGTGGGCACTGAGTGCCAAACGACTATCCCTACAAACCTAAGATGTTTTTAAGACACTCGTCACTCTATACATACATAAACGCTGTTTAGGTGCATACATTCAGAAACTGCTCTCTTATCTTTTAATCTGAATACAATATGACCTACATATTAATGAAACATTTAAAAGCGCCTTATGTTTTTGATGGAATTTGGGTTTGATAATTTGCAAAAACATGGCACGATATAGAACGACATTGCCAATAAAAGATTAATTAAATGTGCGCCGATTTCACGTATTTATTTTCGTCGCGTCGCGTAGTCTTCGCGATAACGTTCGTTTATAGTTTTGATCAAGGGCGGACAATGACAAACAGACTGGGAGAGAATAGCAGTAGTTCCACTAAAGGGAGAAGGCCGCTTGAAGGACAGCTTTCTATACGTTAATTAATCGTTATTAAATAACGTTAATGAGCTCAGCTCATAGTATTAGAAATATCAAGAGACACGTATGTCATCTTTATATTGACAATCATGCTTAAAATAATAATACAAGCTTAACGAATCAGCCAATGCTTTGTCATTGCATTATTAGTAAATAATTAATCCTAATATCAATTATTACTTATTAGATACAGTTGAATTCGTCAGAAAAATATAAAAAAAAACTGTTTTTTTTACTAACAGCAGTTTAAGCAGGACTGATTGCTATTTGTGAACAGTATGATTTGTGACATTTGGAAGTGGAAGGAAGTTGTCTTTAAGTGAATAAATTTTCAATAAAATATCGAGTTTCTAAATTAGTACCATGTTCCAATAATAAAAACAACAGTTACATATATACACACACACACACACACATACACATACGTCATTCGATGATAACACCGTCAACAACAGTATCTGCAGTGTAATTCGAGAAACAAGTTACGATCTGTGAACGACCGTTCAGATTACAAAACGAGACAAATTTAATCTAAATAGTGTATTAAAATGTCCAAGAACATCCAGTTATCTGTTAAAATTATAATGAAAAATCTGTTTCATTGTGATACGAAATTTGTTTTGTGATTCTTAATATCAATGTTGACTGTCTACTGTCATGTTTTATGATAAAATTCTACAAATAAAAGCAAAATACAAAATCCGCTAACTCCGAACGTTAGGTGATTTAAATGTAAATAAATAGTTTTAAGAAACGTGGTGTTACATTAAAAAAATAGTAAATACAGTTTCTGTGCTCTTCTTCGTAAGATTGGGATTTTACAGTCAATGAAACATTTGAGATATAAACTTCCCTCTTACGTGGAATTAAGAGCAGCAATAATAACCAAATACAGTAATTATTTTATTTAAAATGCATGTATGGCTGTAAATCATGATGAATTTTTGCAACTTACATTTACGTCGAAAGTAAAAGGTTTTAAATAAGACCAACGCGTTAAGACTTAAATATTAGTTACATATAAAACTTAAAATTATTTTAACGATGTATATGACAAAATAGTTTAGCATAAGTCCGGACAATGGTTCGATAACTACATTTCATTATTCACTCTGTTTTATTACGATTCTCATGAAGAATTAGACCCAGTTAATACGATAATTGTTTGATGACTCTATAATGGGCTGCACCTCCAACAATGAAATCCTACACATAAATAATAATTACTTAACAGTAAAACATCCGTGACAAATTTTGATACTTATGATGTCCCAAAAACTTGTAAGACTAGTTAGTTATATATAGCCTTACCCTTCTCATTCTCACATGAGACCCGTTATAAGCGTGACATAGTAACATGGACCAGCAAAGTTTACGAAATTTCAACCACGAGAAAATATGATTATAAAGACGCTTTAAAGACTGGACACACACGTTAACAAATTCTGATATTTATTGGATTGAAAAACAAGGTGCAACTACATATCTATAGTTTGTACAAGATTTCAAGTGCATGGATTTCGAGATAGGCTCACCACCTATTCCATGGGACTTAAACGTAACTGGTGAAACGTGGGAGTGTACTACACTCCTCTGCCTACC